>JAOYSI010020170.1:0-35380 GCA_025775065.1 Hiodon alosoides | reverse complement strand
CACAGGTCGTTAAATACTGTTTGTAATTAGCCTGATCCTCAGCTGGTGCTGATGGGCGTGCCCGGACCTCTCCCGTGCATGTATTCGAGACGGATGCGTGGCACGCACCATTAACCTGACAAAACTCAAAGCACAACTGATACCTAGCTTGGACAACCTCCTTAAATGGCCAGGGCAGAGAAGACCAAAACCAAGTCAATAGCCTACTTGACAACAGATAATCCCAATCCTAACAAATGGCTGCGCATTTGTGGATATCCGGCATCAAATACATTAAACCAACTGAACTAAAGAGTAAAAATGTAACAGATTGTAGTTTATGTATGCGGACACAATTCTTATGATGGTATAAGCCAGTGGTTCTCAAACGATGTGCCGTGGAATTTGTCCTTGTGTAAGGAATAATTGACGATGGTCTGTTGAATTCTTGAAAATTAATGCACACCCTGAGGTGGTAATACGGCCACGATGCAAAGTGGGCCAGAGTCAATTATTCTTCTGATACCATGGTTTCCACATCTCAGGAAATAGTTTCAGGTTTATTCTCAAGACATTTTTCAGGTTTTTGCCCTTAAAACGCTCTTATGTCTTGTGTAGAACTACTTTCTTCCACCACTGTCACTGAAGCCTCCGTTACTAATTCAAAAGCGCGCGCGTGCGTGCGTGCGTGCGTGCGTGCGTGAATGAGTGAGAGACTCTGACATAAATGAGAAACCCCTGTTTCCAGTATGGTTTATTTTGTACATTCATTTTATTCCGTTAATTTTTATATATGTTTTTCACTCTCAAACATGTCTTGTTGTTTGTCGCTGATTGCTGTTTGCAGGTACCGGCTGCCTTTGATGATCCTTTCGTTTTAAACTGCTGTCACCAAGCTGCTGAAATTGCCATACTGTCCATAAATATGAAAAGAAATGTCTAAAAATCAAAATTGTTTGTCACTTTGTTATTGAGATTGCCTCTAAGTTGAGCTGTATGTCTTGTTTCCGTTGATTTAAAGTGTGTGTGTGTGTCTGTGTGAGAGAATTTGGCCTTAGGTTAGCGATATAAAGGAAACTTAATGAAACATGCTGTATTGTTGTTAAAGCATCAATTCATCATTTAAAAGCACTTAAATAAGTTATTATATAATTAACAACAAAATCTGATTTTGTTTTGCTAAAAAATGGTTTCGAGTTTATTTTTAATTTTTGACTTGCATTTCAGAGGCAGCAGAGGGTTTAATACAATTTATTTCACATTTATGAGGATGCTATAATTACTGTTTTAGTAGTCTTACTCTGATGGTCTCTATCTAAAATGGCAAGTCTCACTCAGACAACACAACATTCATTCATTCATTTCTTTATTTTTTAATTTTTTTTAACGGTTTTATTACTCAGAAAATGCTTTCTCACATAAATACCTACAGTATAAAATTTGCCCCTGAATTTTTGGAAAGCCGTTGTAAAACTTAATAATTCTTGTCAATTCAACCTACTTGGAATTTTTGCTGTTTGCTGAACAAGTGCAGCAAAATCAAGTCAACCCATTAACCTTTAAAGAAGTCAATAATTTATTTGCAAAACTAGTTAATACACTATTCTCTTAAAACTAAAGTCTAGTACTGTGGGTCTTTTTAAGCATTACAAAAATACTGAACCTTTTCTTAAGTTTCCTGAGAACTGTATTCATTATTTAATTCTGTTGTCACATGAACAAATTAACATGACACAACATGTTGAAAAAACAAACACATTGTGCAAGGTTGCTATATAAAAACACTAGCATATCAACTGTTTTGTTTCATTACATTTTTTGTCCAATGAACAATTGGCATAAATATTAATATTTAATAAATCCACATGTACCCTTAGGGTTGATATATGCCTTTCTTGGCTGTCTTCCCAGATGTCAGGGCTTTGACGTTTGGGTGGGAACCTGTTGCACACAAACCATCAGGTTCCTCTAGGTGGTGCTAGCTAAATAATGCCAATTTTAATTATATCTGCCTGTGTGCAGATGTGGAAGAATACATTTTTTTCCAGTTTTGTGGGAGCTATTTTTTCTTATTGCCAGCATCTTACTTAATATCATGAGATTGGGCTGGTTTGTAGGGGAACAGTCACTCGCCTATGGTGTAACAAAGGTGTAAACAAAATGACTTTCCTCCATTGTTTTTCCCTCAGGGGCGGCATGTCAAAACTGGGCAACTGGCAGCTATTAAAGTCATGGACGTCACAGAGGTGAGTGTGTGTGAATTTGATGCATCATGTGTGATTCATAATGCATGTGTTTGTGTGTCATGCATGCCCCCGACATGTCAGAAGTTTGTTTCTAGTGTGACCGTTCCACTCTCCTATAGGACAGTTTGCCCTCAAAACAAATTACATTTTCACGCTTTTTTAAACTTCTAAATAAACCAAAATGTAATTCTCTCTCGTTATATCTGGTAAATGATGAGTGAGAATTAATTTTTGTTGTCTCTCGAGAGTCCCTCAATCGGGTTCCCCTCTTGCAGCCCTGAGGAGACTTGCTGCTGCTCTTTTATTCTATGCACCTGGACCTTATTTACGATATGGACCAGGTGCTGGTGGTAACTCCCCAATTACCCAATAATGGGTGCATTCTCACGTGTATATTGGTGGGGACTTCTTTCTCTCCCCACCGATCCACCACACTAGCTTAATAAAATTGATGGGGAGTCTTTTTTTTGTATGAAACTGGATCCTGGATCACTCTAGCCTGATTTAGAGTTAAGCTTACTTTAATCTAATTACAGTTGTATCAAATATGTATAGTAGAAACTTATGTTGTGGAAAGACAAAATTATAGAGTAGTAGCAAAAGCCAAACCAAGCCCTCTTTTTACTCCACTCCCTATAGTCCCTTGCCCATACAAGCATCGCTACAGGACCCAGAATGCCTTGTGGATTGTTGGAAACATTACAACATTTTTAATGTGGGAAGCTTGTTTGGCCACTAGGGAATTATTACCTGAGCTTGTAATTATGGTAATCTTCATCATAATCTTGTTAGTCTTTGTGTCACTGTCCTTCTGTTTTGTTCTCCAGACAAAAGTGAAATCTTATCTTCTGTCTTTCTGTCATCTAAAGGATGAAGAGGAGGAAATTAAATTGGAGATCAACATGCTGAAGAAGTACTCTCATCACAGGAACATTGCCACCTACTACGGTGCTTTCATTAAGAAGAGTCCCCCAGGGCACGATGACCAGCTGTGGGTGAGTATACCTAGCCTTAGCCTTAGAGGCGCCTGTCTCCCTTCACCCATCATTCACTACAGTTACATGGTTTAAATTTTTCAGAGTATGTGTGACACCTGGGGCATGCACAGTCTAGGGTGACCAGTTAAGGCCTTATTGTAAATTGTTTAAGGAAATGCTGAGCAGGCAAAAAATTAAGCCAAACTGATCTAATTGATTATATCTTTGATCAATTTGAACAGCATATACCATTATATAACATGAAAGGGAACGCTAGTACATATAGTTGCATTGGTTAAGATACATCAACAACTAAATTCTATCTCTATCAATACCTGATTACCTGAAAATTAAATTACAACCGGCTTAAAGAACTAGATATTAAAAATAAATTGCCAAAAGATGGTGTTTATTGAAGGATAAAGTTACAGATTTTTTAAGTGGCTAGTCTGAGATGAGAGTTCAAATTGAACTGCAAACCAAACACGCCAAACTGGGAAACTCTGGTTCAGATCAACCGAAAGAAACGGTATTGACCTTATGTGTGTTCTGTTTATTTTAAGATGTGACCCATTTAATTCTTTACATCATAAGAATTTTTTTGTCCTTGCTCGTTGTTATATGCTGTGGATGATGCATCATTTAGAATAAAAAACCCTGCTGTCTCATGAAAGGAATTAGGATTGAACTCTGTACTTTTTTGGGGTTGTTTGAGTTTGGTAGGAAAATTTGACTGCTTTTTTTGGAGTTTTGTAAAAGGATGTATTTAGTGAAAACAGACCCCTGTTGAATTTTGTGAGGGTAGTCTAAATTCAATGTGACTTATCTCACTTTTACTATGCATATTTATATGTTACCATAGGGAGCTGTGGCTAAACACTAAGCCTATGTACCATTTCTAGTTAATCACCAAGTTCAGTTAAGATCCTCCATAAAATGTATCCCTGTAACAACCTGATCTAACCAGTGAATGCAGCTTCTGTTCCTGGAATCCGAATCTTTAACAAACTTATTCTGTGAATGTTTGTATATCGGTAATCTGGACCGATATGAGGCTATATCTTAGAGTAAAGTGCACACTAAAATGATCTTTCCAAACTTTTTTTTTTTTAATCTCCATTTTTAAAGAAGAATCCCCTTTTTGTTATTTCGAATTTTATGACGCCGCCTATACTGTAGACGTGTTGGTTGGCTGAAATAGTTCAGCGGTTGTGCAAGGTCAAAGTTGAAAAAAATTGGAACTTTGAGGTCAAGTTTTGTGCTTGAACGTGCTGCAAGGTTGAGCGAAGACTCCAAAACTTGCCACAATGCTACCTCCATTGGAAACGGGGTGCTCCATGCAAAACTAATTTTTGTGGATCTTGTGATCGCAGCTTTATACTTTTCAGATTTATCGTCCATTTGACATTAACAGTCTTTGCCTAGTATGATCTGTTATTTACCTGTTTGAGCATCAATTGATGTACCAGAGAAATGCAGCCACCAATAGAATTTGAAAACTAAACTTGCCTTGCTCATGTTTATAACACTGTCTGTGTATGTCACTCAGCTGGTGATGGAGTTCTGTGGAGCAGGCTCGATCACGGACCTCGTAAAGAACACGAAGGGGAACAACTTGAAGGAGGACTGGATCGCCTACATCTCCAGAGAGATCCTCAGGGTGAGTCTTCCCTCCATATGTTTCTCCTGAGAGATTTTCAGAGGGGATGTCTTGAGGGATGCTGGTACATTGTTGTCATGCGTCACTATGTCCCAGGGGCTGGCCCACCTGCATGCCCACCATGTCATCCACCGAGACATCAAGGGCCAGAACGTGCTGTTGACGGAGAATGCTGAGGTCAAATTAGGTGAGTGTGGCTTCACAGATGCCAGTTTTGGAGGCTCTACCAGACCTTTTGTATCAAGAAAATAAAAGCCACGTTTGATTTTATTTGAACGCCTTAGTATTCTTGTCAATAGTAAATGCCACACAGTCTTTTCTTTCAACTAAGTAAATAATTGCAATGTAGAATAACCTGCCCCTTTTGTTCATTTAAGACTGCTAGGTCCCCGTTTACAAATCCATATATTCCACATCAACAGTCCGACGAACTAGGAACTGAGCTCTTGTGCCATCAACAATGTATAGTTTAGATTACAATATCAGTGGTAATACTTACATTTTTTGAAAGAATATAACAAGAGAATTACCCCAAAAAAACTTTAATGGTGTCAGAAGCCCCTGGGAAGCTGATAATCCACATACACCAACATGTTTGAAACATCTAAGAGCTATTACATTTATCTATAAGAACTAAATATTTAAGTGTGTCCATCCAAAGTGTCCAAAAATATTTTTTCCCCCCAAAAAATGTTACCTACGGCCTCTTTTCTTCATTTGGCGATGGTGACAGGTTAGTAACGCGTGCAGGCATTGGATCTACTGGATTTAATCCAAATAAATCTTCCCCCTCTGAGTCTACCCCAGACAAATCTTCTGCGTCACTCTTCCTCCAAAACACAGTCTACATAATATCTCTTTGAAGAACTAGCCATTTCAAAATGTTGAGCGGGTAGCAAATGTCGTTTTGCTGTCACAACTACCCGGCTTCACAGAACATGTTGTTGTGTAAATTATCTAGTTATGTTACCATCCCATGACCGTCGTCTTGTGGGGTCAAATAAACTCTTCAAACTCATATGATAGCCCTAGTTTGTTTGGTATGCGTCTTGCAGTGGACTTTGGTGTGAGCGCCCAACTGGACAGAACGGTTGGCCGAAGAAACACCTTTATTGGAACGCCCTACTGGATGGCCCCAGAAGTCATCGCCTGTGATGAAAACCCAGATGCCACTTACGACTACAGAGTGAGACCCTTGTAAAAAATGACATGATGCACACATCAAACTGATTAAATTAAACTATTCTTCCTGATACATCATCACTCAAACCCATAGCCTCCAAAGTATACATTTAACACTTCTAGGTTGCCAAGTTTTGTTCCCAGCCTGAGTTGGATGCTTTAAGCCTCAGTGTTTGTGATTGGTTCTTCTCTTACAGAGTGACTTGTGGTCTTGTGGGATAACGGCCATTGAAATGGCAGAGGGGGCACCCCGTAAGTATACTTTTTCCCCTCCTCCTCCTGCTCTTGCTGCTCTTATTGGCTTCCCGGGAATCATAAGAACTTTTTAGCATCTCCCGCTTGCTGGGGTGTGTTCATTTTATCCTGTCTTCTAGCTCTTTGTGACATGCACCCGATGCGAGCGCTTTTCCTCATCCCCAGGAACCCTCCACCCAGACTAAAATCTAAGAAATGGTAGGTTTCGACTTTGTGAGCAGGGCATGATTTTATTTTCTTGTCTAAATATGGAAAATGTAAAATCTTATTTGTTCTCTTCAGAGAAGACCAGAGACTGTGATTTTGTCTAAGGATGGTATATAAATGCTTTTGGAAGGCGCTGAGCTTGGCTAGTTTGTTTCTGCAAAGCTAATCCAGTTTGATGCTTTTAACTGGAATCACAGATTCAACAGTTATCTATGTTTCCAAATTTTTTGGGCTTTGTGGGATTTCCTTCACAGGTGTTCATTTTTTTTTGCTCCTGCCATTGCGAGACATTGCTGTCTGGGCCATAATCTTCCTAGCGTCACAACAATCATTTTTTTGCTTCAGCCACGTGATTTTAAAGTGTTAGAATGATATTAATCTAAGTTTGTTTTATTTATTATTATTTTTTTGTTTCGCACTTTACCACACAACTGCATGCATGTTTATGTATTTTTGGAATTCTGATTTAACCACTCATTAGTCTTAATTTTCTTAAGAACAGCCCTGCCTTAAATTTGAGCCAATATGATATGCATAAAATGGCATGTACAATGGAGAACTTCATTACCAAGAGTGATTGTATGTCTGATTGTTTCTCTCCTCTTCAGGTCCAAGAAGTTCTTCAGCTTCATTGAGGGCTGCCTGGTGAAGAACTACACCCAGCGCCCCCCTACCGAGCAGCTGTTAAAGCACCCCTTCATCCGGGACCAGCCCAACGAGCGGCAGGTCCGCATCCAGCTTAAGGACCACATCGACCGCACCAAGAAGAAGAGGGGCGAGAAAGGTGATCAAACCCATTTCTATTCTACATAGGGGCCACATTTCCCTATGTCAGAAAAGAGCTTGCTGTGGTAGTTTAACTGATGGTTTTGGGGGTGAGCAGCCATTAGTTCCCTTTCATATAGAAAATATAAACCTTTACTAACAGGTACTTTTCCTTTAAGAACCCCCAGAATTCTGAGTAGTCTGCCAAAATACTTGAATGCGCTTCAATCATGCGATCAAAATCTTGTAAAATGCGGTAAAAAAACATTTTAGTTTTTTTTCACGCAATCCTGTCAGACGTTCTTTGGTATCATCTGGGCCCATAAACTTCAAGTGACCCTGTGTGTCGTTGGTATCTGTTATTTTACACCAAGACAGCAGCAACCAGGCACCACCCCATTCCTGGGTGATTTTCCTAGCCGGTGGAAACTGCTGCAAAAATGATGGCAAATTCCTGCATTTCCCGGACCAGCTTACAGCCGAGACTTAAAACCCTCCACTTGGGGCTCCGTGAATGTGCCCCCTGCAGGTGTGGTTCAATACCTAGATTTCTAATGCATTACTGAACTGCAATCGCACCTGTGTGCTTAGCCCTTGAATGGCTCCAGCTAGGACGTCTGGGGCTTTCTGAGGAGAAATGGATTGATACTCTACAAAATTCTAGGGCGACATTCTGCAGTTCTTGCAGGACTTCGTAGACGAGTGTATGACGCCTTCAACACTGAAGGTGTATCTCTGCTTGCCTTGTGAAGGGGGACTCTGTTACTCCTGCAGCATATTTTCTGATGTGCCAGTTCCTGAGGGGCTGGGCAGCTACAACAACCCCAGTAGAGGTTTAATGTCCTGCTTCAGGCCCTGACAAAGCCTCCTTTTGAGCCCATGCATTCAGCAAAGCTGAAACTATTATCCTTCAAGACTGCCTTTTTGTTGGAAATCTCTTCCACAAAGTGTGTGTGAGAGCAGGTGTTGTCATCGTCCAGAGATTGCTTGCACATTACACATGGCAGAAAAAGGTAACCGTGCATCGTAAACCTTCCTACCAAAGACGGTTTCATCATTCCATGTAAACCAGTCAGTGGAACTGGAGGCCTGTCCGCGGATCTCAGTCGCAGGGCCTGGATTTTTTGTTGCTTCTGTTTTTAATGCTGGGCTTTGTGTGTGTTCTGTGACATTCAAAAGTCGTTACCAAGGTCTCCTCAGTGCTATACGTTTTTCTTTCCTCTGAACCATTGTCAGGGACTGCAGTCTTGATGGGGGTCCAGGAGAGCACGAGCGGCATCTGTGGAAACGCAAACAACACAGAATAGATTCTTAGGAATGCTTAGGAAATGGCTTATTTGGAGTTACACATTGTGTGTGATTGTACAACAGTTGTGTATTACTGTGTTCCCTGGCTTTTTGTTACCCCCCCCTCTTCAGATGAGACAGAGTATGAGTACAGCGGGAGTGAGGAAGAGGAGGAGGAAGCTCCGGAACAGGAGGGGGAGCCCAGGTACTTCAGCGATCTTGCTGTATTTGTTTAAGGGTTATCACATGTGATCATCAGTAGGGGTTTTCAGAATTACTGTTTCTATGCGTCAAAAGTGGATATTAACCCCTAAAGCTTCTCCTTCCCATGGCAGCTCCATTGTGAACGTGCCAGGTGAGTCCACGCTGCGAAGAGACTTCATCCGCCTGCAGCAGGAGAACAAGGAACGCTCTGAGGCGCTGCGCAGACAGCAGCTGCTGCAAGAGCAGCAGCTCAGGGAGCAGGAGGAGTACAAGCGCCAGCTTTTGGCAGAAAGGCAGAAGCGCATCGAGCAGCAGAAGGAGCAGCGGCGCAGGCTGGAGGAGGTGAGTATCTCGGTTAAAGCCTGATTTTACACCTCATTATATGAAGAAGGTGAGAGGCACATCTAGAGCCTGGTTTTACACCTCTATGTGATTGTGGTCACTGTTTACTGCTTAATTAATGAATCCTGAATGAGTTCTGAATCTTCAATCAATCAATTAATTTTTATAACGCGCTTTTCACAAGTTTCCATTTCACAAAGGCACTTTACATGCAGAAAAATACAATATGTCCCAGGCCTGACCGCCCAAAAGCATGCCAGTGGCAAGGAAAAAAGGCTGGCAGGAAGAAATCTTGAGAGCCCAGCTTAATGGGGGAGCCTATCCTCCACTGACCTGCACTAGGAGCTGAATTAAAGAATCTAATGTCTATAGTTTGTGATGCCCTCCAGTAGAGAAGTTCCAAAATATTGTAATATCCGGAGGAGAGGGGTGGGGGCCCAGGTGGCTGGAATCCAGTCTAAAGTTCCACTGGATGCTGTGGTGAAAGTGATGCAGTCCTGCAGGATGCCTCACGTGATTCTCTCTTTTGAACATAGCACATTGTTAATGCTTACCTATGGAAGCAGGGTGATCTCAGGTTAAATAATTTTAAAATTTTAAAAGTGAAACTTTGAGTGGTCACAGCTACATATGTCTATGGCAGCAAACCAAGAGGGTGAGTGCCGGATACAACACATTGCCATGAAGGTGGTCTGAACCCATCCCGCCCCACCAAAGGCAGAATCCAGCCAACTAGGGGGGGAACCACCAATGATGGGGCGACAACAGGAGTGGTTCTTATCACCTGATAATATAGCATTACAATAATCAAGTCTGGAAGTAACAAAAGCATGGATAATTTTCTCTGCATCCCGATCACCTAAAAAAATGTCTTATCTTGGCAGTGGTTGGTGGTAGAATGCTATTCTAGCAATATCTTTAGTATGACAGTCAAAAGATAGATATGGATCAATTGTAACTCCAAGATCTTTAACCAATACACTCTGTTCTATCATCTTTCCATCTAGGTCCAGCACATAGCCATTGAGCCCTGTACGATAGTCTTTTGTGGCCAAGGATGATCATTTCTGTTGTGTCAGAATTCAAAAAAAGAAATTAGAGGACATCCAATCTCTTACATCTTTCAAGCAAAGCTCCAATCTAGCCAATGGAAAATCCTCACCCGAGCACCCTGACAGATATAGCTGCGTGTCATCTGCATAACAATGAAAGTTGATCTTGTGATTACGGATGATATCACCAAGGGGTAGCATAAGCAAAGAGAATAGAAGAGGGCCCAACACCGAACCTTGTGGCACTTCAATCTTCCTGCCTGTTCCCCTCTATTTAAAATCAGCTATATGCAGTACACACCTTGCAAACACTCAGCCAAATAAAAAAATCTTCCATTGTATGTTACAGCTTCTTTGCATCTCCTGGGTATGAAGTTACAAAAAAAGCATCAGTATTGTCCCATGCTAGCAATACCAGCCATTTAGGGGCCACGTGTGATAGAAATAATGTCAGCTGTAATAAAAAAGAAAAAAGTTGTCAGAGCCGTCTCTAAGCTGCTCAGGTCTGATGAATAAGCTTTTCAGTCGAATACCTGCTCTCTGTGCCCACTCACCATCCATCACAGCAACAGCGGCGTGAACGGGATCTGAGGAGACAGCAAGAGCGTGAGCAGAGGCGGCGGGAGCAGGAGGAGTCACGGCGCATCGAGGATCTGGAGCGTCGCCGCAAAGAGGAGGAGGAGCGAAGGAGGGCAGAGGAGGAGAAGAGGAGAGCTGATCGTGAGCAGGTACGAGCCCCAGGTTATTAGAGTAACCCTGCCCCCAAGCTGAGCTGATTGGGAGCCGATCGCTCGTAATTTCCTTTGTAGTTTTTTTTCTTTTATTTACCTTGATTTTTGTCAAACTAGTCTGCTTAAATGCAACAGACTAAGTTAAGAAGCTATGCAGTAGCTTAGGTTGCTCTTTCACCATCTCTGCGTGTGATTTCCAGGAGTATATCCGGCGCCAGTTGGAGGAGGAGCAACGACAACTAGAGATCTTGCAAAAGCAGCTGCTCCATGAGCAGGCCATGATCCTGGTAAGGCTTTGGAGAACATGTGGCGTTAGTAACAGAACCGGAGCAACATTGGTACTGCTTTGCTATTAGGAATTCTATAGTCTAGTCAGTGTAGAAGTGTGGCTGGATTACTGGAGAGCCAAAATCTTCTTTCCTGTTACTCCACACCATTCTTTGATTTATTTAGGGTTTTACACTCCCAAACTTATCCACCATTTTCTTTTTGGTTGCTTTGAAAACCACCCAGGTAGTAGATGGCCCCTTTGTCCTTTTTGTATCTCTCTCCATGCTGCTTAATGTCACAGTCCATGAAACTTGTTTCAGTGACCATTAATTAAAAAGGCTTAACTTTTTTTGTTGACCTTGTATCCTGAGCCATTACCACTGCCAAAAAAGTAAAGCATTTAAACTTAAATTTCTGTGGAGTTTGTATAAGAACATGAGTCCATTATTTCAGCTGTGTCTCTGACCTATAAAAGTGTCTAGTAATGTTTTTTTTTAGGGTTAGGGTTAGTACTGTTCTCTCATGACTGGACATCTCTGTAATAATTTTCCCAAATTTCAGTGCTACTGTGGTAGCCACCTGAACTATTCAAAATGAATCCTCCTAGCTTTAGACCAGTGTAAGCTCCGTCAGTGCTGTCAGAGGGTTGTTTGAATGTGCAGGAGTACTGTTTCAGGAATGGTGCAACATTGTTATGCATCCCAGGTGTGTCTGGCCATGATGCTGAGTTAGGGGTTAGGGTAGGGGTCGGGAACCTTTTTACCTAGAAAAGCCTAACAAACCAATATTGGGAGAATTTTTTTCAAAAGACCCAGAACAAATTTACACTCCTATTAGAAAGATTTAAAAAAATTTATGTAATAACAAGTGCAGTATTGTAAGACTTGCACTGGCAGCAGCTCTGGTAGTTACATACAACACCAGTAGGTGGCAATGACACCTCTTTTTTCTTTTTGCCATCTTGCTCTCGCTCGTTGATGATTTTTTCATTTAGCTAGATATTAAGTTGTTTAACTGGACCTGGATGTGACGCAGTCTTACCTACGTTGTCCAATTAAAAATCAGCTCTCTGAAAGGTAGGCTAGCAACAGGCCAAACACTGCTGTTAATATAATAAGCTGTGAGCCTCTTACAAGTATCAAGCATGCTAATAGAAAATTACATTATCATCATGTTCGAGGCTGTATTTTCAGTCAACATCCTCTAAAGACCCATAGGTTCCCAACCCTTGGGTTTAGAGGCTTATCCCATTATACACGAAAGAAGGGTGACAGAGATGTACAATGCAAAGTTGAATTTTTTTTACTATGATTATATTGTGTTTTTCAGAGCATATTTTAAATTTTGTTCGTTTTATATTGAATACTTAAAAAAAGGCTTGACCTTTGTTCAAATTGGCATTCTCCCTTGCTACATACTTCCATGCTCTGGAGTTCATACTTTGTGGCAAAAGTTCTAACTCTTGAGCATGGGAGCAAGTTTGACATTCAGACCAGACTGACTCGGCATACTCTGGATTTACCTCTGACCTTGCAATAAAATCAATCAATCAAGTTTTTATTTGTTATAGCACATTTTTACAAACAGAATTATTCACAAAGCGCCTAACAGGTTGCATTTTCCAGAGGGAATCGAAAAACTAGAAAACCCAGTGCCTATGTTGGAAAACTGGAAAATTATTGCCTGTCCCCAGAGGCAGTCGAGAGAACTCCTGGAAAATGAAATAATGCTCTGAAGATGGCTAAAGGATATACTGAACATATAGGTTTTTAATCTGTTTTTAAATGTTGAGTCTGATTTAAAAATAAAAAATTGGCAAACTCTTCGAGTCCAACTAAACTAAACTAGTCGAGGGACTCAAGGGACCTGATTTGCTTTTGCTGCTCTTCAGACAGTTAAAAAGCCACCCTCTTGTGAGCGAAGTAACCTCAGCACGTCAGCATGGTGCTCTATCGGTAACCAGTAAAGTGAGGCTAAGACTGGCATGATGTGGACATATTTTCTTGCTTTGGCTAAGATCCTGGCAGCAGCATTCTGCACATGTTGTAACAGTTTTGCTGCAGTCTGTGTGCTTCCTGAAAGTAGGGCATTTCAGTAGTCAAATTTACAGGCCACAAAAGCATGGAGTTTTTCTGTATCCTTTATACATAGAAAAAGCTGGATTTTAGCAATTGTTTTTAGCAAAATGCTATTTTTGTTGTATATTTAACATGTTATTCCAATGATAGATCTTTGTCAGGTGTCTTTGATTTGCAATGTGGGAGGCCCTCGGTATCCATCAAGAATCCATTGTCATACTGTTACGGTTTTTAGGGCCAGGGACTATAATTTCTGTTTTAAAAGTAATTTAATGGTAAGAAGTCAGCCATTTTATTACGTCCTTGAAACAAGATTCTAGTTTGGCAAAATGCTGGTCCTCACCTGGTTTCACAGACAGATATAGCGTGTCATCTGCATAACAGTGGAAATGAATCCCATGCTTGCGAATTACATTACCGTTTGGTAAGTATAGATTGAAGAGTAGGGGACCTAAGATCGAACCCTTTGGAACACCATAATTTCAGCTAAATCAGGTCATCATTTATCTGCACAAGCTGGATTCTGTCTGTTAGGTGTGACTTAAACCAGGAGAGAGCACTTCCATTAATACCAAGATCACATTGAAGTCTATTCAGAGGGATCTGGTGGTCAGTAGAGTCAGAGGCAGCAGTAAGGTCAAGAAGCACTTGTATAGACAGTCGTTATCAGAGGCTATGATGATCATTCACGACTCAATTCACGAAATCCTGATTGAAGAATCTCATAAGCGCTGATACCTTCTAAGAACAAATTTAGCTGCTGTGGTACAGTTTTTTTCCCCCCAGTATTTTATATAAAAAGGAATTGATTTGATATTGGTCTGAAATTATTTTAGATTGTTGGGTACACGTTTTTTTTTTTTTTTTTTTAATTAGGCTTGATAACGGCTGTTTTAAGCGATTTGGTAACATGGCCCAAAGATAGAGATGTGTTAATGATATTGAGCATGGATAAAGAGAGTACAGAGTGGAGATCTTTACACTTTGTCAGTACTGGCTACAGCAAGCATGTTGTAGATTTAAAATGACATTACCAGTCTTTCCCACTCTGTATGTTCTGCAGTAAAGTAATCAGATCAGCTGTTCGACCTGTGAAGCAATGCCAATGTGTCCTGTGTAGTCCCTCTTGTTGTTTTTAATTACATACTAATTACAAATTATATTTACACATTTATCGAAAAATTTAGTTGGAAAGCATTTTGTTCACTGGTCTGTAATTAAAATATAAACAATTAGATTAAGCTTAGTGGACAGCTGTCTCATATTGGTAATGACATTTTTTTAAGTTTAATTAAAAGGCCGGGGCAGACTAAATAAGGAAGGCATTAAAAAAATTATATATAAACTTTATCAATAGAATAACTCACATCTTTGAAGATTTCTCACGTGTATAAACCAATTTGGCCCCTGTAACTTCCGCTTTGCCGTCTGGCATCTTGTTGAGAAGATTTATGAACTTTATGAATGAATCCGCTGGCCTTTCAGACAGACACCATTTGTGTTAATGTCACCGAAACTTTGTGAAATTGTTGCATGTAGGGTGTTCCTCTCATGCTACAAATCTTTGGAGGTTTATTTAAATGGCAGCTGAGAAGTCTTGAAAGTTTGATTCCATCTTACTGAAGCAGGGGTAGCTGGCAAATAAAACCAAAACCACTGATGCAGTTATTTCCTCTTGAACCTTGAACCTTCAGGTTTTTGTACTGTCTATCCAACCAGGTGGATGAAAGGTTTCGGAAGAATATTCAGGGCTCACCTCAGGCAGCACTTCCCAAGCAGCCTGTGATGCCTCCCCGCTCAGACCCTTTCTCCAATGGCAATACCGACCTGCAGCGGCCAATGGAACCACAGGTAACTGCAGAGCTTCATCTGTCATGTGTATGTGACCATTACAATCTGAGCAGATATGCCAGATCTCATGAGAGTGAGTAGCGTGGGTTGTAGCCTACCTTTTTAAACTAAGGCAGAGCTCTCCATGTGGTGGTGATCCAGAAATCTCTGGGCCTGATAGCAGTAGCATCATAAGCCCCACCCATGGCCTTTCTACACATGCACACCCTGCACTACACAAAAAGAAGGTTCCTTATTCCATGCCGAATACCGCAAGATCCCAAACCCTTCCTCTGTTACGCTAAGATGTCAGGTGCGATCACATGGAGGCAGGTGAATACTACTAACATCTTCAACCCTTGTTGGGGTTGTAAGTCTCATTTGGGAAAGGTTAGGGATGGCTCGTCTCTGCTTCCTAAGAGGTGATGCATGGCCCCCCATAGGTTCTGCATAATAAGTGATGCTAGTTTTTGGACATAGACACGTTGGCTCATCTCTAGGCCTTGTGTCTCTACTATGCGTTCCCTGTAGTGGCACTGTTGGCCCAAAAGACCTTGGTTTACATTTCTGTTGCGGCACCTGTGCGGCATTCTGTGGGAACTGGCCAATCACTCAGTCAGGTGCAGGGAGATCTGTGACACCACAATCCATCCAGCCTGAAGGTGTATTTAGCAACCATCTCCACTTACCACATGAAGGTGGACCCTGGTGCTTGCTTACAACTTTCCATTTGAACCAGACAATTGAATTGAAAGCCTTTTGTCCCGCACCCTTCCTGACAGAGAAAGCCTTCTCTACACATATTTTCCAGTGAGAGTGCTAGAGCAGGGGTTCCCAAACTTTTCCATGCCAAGGCCCCCCCAAATAGCATAAGCTTCTGGCTGGGGCCCCCCTTTTGCAAGATGTCTTTAAAAACCCATTGACAACAAACAAAAAAAAACAACTTCTGAATATGTTTCTTTACTTTAATTTATGCAATAATAATTCAATTTGTATTTCAAATATTTAATCATTCCATTAGATTCAGTTTTTCCGTTTTCCATTCTAAGTATTTTTTATTCCCCCCCCCCCAATTTGCTGAGGTCCCCACGGCGCCCCCTGGTGGCCAACGGCGCCCCCTGGTGGCCAACGGCGCCCCCTGGTGGCCAACGGCGCCCCCTGGCAGCCCCCACTTTGAAAACCCCTGTGCTAGAGTACTCTGTGGAAAGATCTCGGTGGTTCAGAGACAGTTAAGATGACATACTGTTGATGGATAACCCTACAATATTATCATAACCTTGGTACCCTGAAATATTAATTTTACCAACAGTCTTTGCCGTCACACTGTTAATGCATAAGGAAAAAATTGAGCTGGTATCATGGCTGCCGTACTTTTATAAGATGAAGGCATACATCATCCGGCACCCTCTGACATGATGTGGCATATCTGCGCTGATATTTCTGGGTTCTATTAGTTAATATTTCGGCTGCAGAGAGCCAAGGTTATGATGATAAACCAATATTTTCCTACTGTTGGCTCTGACTTTCCTACTATTGGTTTTCTTTTTTAAATTCCCTCTGTAAAAATACAATCTGTTCAGTAATTGTAAAAATCCACTATAACTAATAAAATTGATTATTTGATTGTTTGGACTTTAATGTCCCCAACAACTATAACATCTGCCAGAACTGTAACATTTGTTAAGAATTCAGCTAATATAAAAATTGTACATGTGGATCAGGAGTATTTACACTCGTGCGGGAGGGGTGCTTTGGATTCATAGTTATTTTTTGAAGCAAGACGAGTACATCAAAGCTAGAGAAGGTAATTTTGGGATTTGATGCTAAACCCAACTGCAAATTAAAGATTATGGCAGCACTCCCATGACTGTGTTATTTACCAGTCTGGGGTAGCCTTGATTAGTGTTATACATTCCTCCGGTTTAAGTCATGTTTCACGATTTAAAGTTTATAGAGCTTGTTAACCTTGATTACTTCTCTCTTAAGAATATCTTTAGAGCTCAGTGATCTGATATTCAACAGAACTTTGCATCATCAAGGTACGTTATGCTAAGATTTAGTACTACATGAAATGATAATTAGATATTTGTGACCTCCCTGTTGTGCAAATGAACAGACTATTCCATTTTTTTTATAACCCAGGGCATAGACACAATCTGAATAGGAGTAGTCTTTACAGCATGACATGGTGTTGTAAGTGTGCAGGGCAGGGTGCCTGCTGCCTAGCCAGTGCTCTGGTTTGGGAACTATGGCAATATAGCGCCAAAATATACTCTAAAAGGTATTACAATTATCTGTTAAGGCCAAATAGTTTGACACACATCATTCAACCGTAGTTCAGTTAAACTGGAACTGTCGTCACCTCTGTGTTGGAGCAAGGCCAGGGAAAATCACGATCCAATTCAATCTATTTGCATTCTTGCAAACCAAAATGGTATCATTTTTATAATTCTTGATTAGATGTTGACGGCAGCTTCTATAAAATTTGAGAGAATTAATTTTACCTTTAACCAGTGTTTTAAACATCATACTTTTGGCATCTAAGATACAATTGCTCGCTGGTGACACAGTTTACATTTCTAATGATCGAGTCACCAATAATGAGCACTTTCTCTGTACCTGTTACCAAGGGGAGAGAATTTATTCAGCAGCCAAATTGTTTTCCAAAGTTGCATCATTGAATTTGGCTTACAGCTGATCTTTTGGCCTATTACCAAGCTTGTCTGCTCAAACACTGGCTTTAGGGGATGTAATCCCCTAGTGTATACAAGGGAGGATTCCATACCTAAATAAATGACCTCAGTGTTTACTAATGCTTTGTTTAGTTTGAGGTGAGTATTTTGGTTGGAGAGTTGGGGTACATGTATTTTTGAGTGGATTGAACTTGTCTGAATCGTTGTTCATCACTGCTTACCCCCCACACTCATGCGTCCTCTTTACTCTGCCAACGTGTCCTCTCTACGCTGCCAGCAAGACGCGTCCTCCCTCCACGTTACTGGCAAATTCTCCCTCCACGCTGCTGACACCTCCTTGTTTGTTCTCTTCCCTTGGAAGGTCCCGTGGTCCCATCTGGCTGCCCCCCCTGTGTCACGATCCCATTCCTTCAGTGATCCTGCTCCTAGTTTTGCACACCTCCATCTCCGTTCTCAGGACCCCCACCACCCACTCCATGCACGCAATGACCCACAGCCCCCTACTCAAACTAGAGTGGAGCCCCCTGAGCCTGGCTCCAAGCACAAGCACTCGGGAGCTTTGACCCGAGGCAACAGTGAGGAGATCCCTCCCAGGGTAAGAAACCCCCCCCCCCCCTTACCCTTTCCTCCGCTTTCATGTTTACTCACTGGTCCTTTGGAGGAGCCTAAGCGGCTCAGGAAGTGAGGGTTTTTGTGCCATTGCAGTGTATTCAACAGTAACTCAGCCAGTAATTGTTCTAATAGTATTGTTGTGATCTGTGCTGTTGCACCTGAACCTCATACGTTTCTCTGGACACCACAGAAGGTACATAATTAGATCCTCTAAATTGAAGTCGAGACCATGGATACAACAAAACAACCTTTCAGCCAAGGTTTATTTTCTGAAAATAGTTTTCAGCACTGATAAAATATATAAAAAATATACAGACAGGTGACAAATTAAAGGAAAAAAAACAGCATGAAGTAAGGTGCCATCTCAAGCTACCACAACAGCTTCAATGCACCTTGGCATAGATTCTGCAAGTCTCTGGAACTCTACTGGATGGATGGAACATCATTCTTACAAAAGATATTCCCTTATTTGGTGTTTTGATGACAGTGGTGGAGAGTGCTCTCCAAACTCTCCCTTAGGTAATCAATTAAGGTGTGGTCTAGTGACAGCAAAGGCCATAGCCTGAATTATGCCTGATTCACATAATTTTCATACTCATCAAACCATTCAGTGACCCCTTGTGCCCTGAGGATGGGGGATTGTCATCCTGGAAGAGACCACTCCCATCAGGATAGAAATGTTTCACCGTAGGATAAAGTTGGTCACTCAGAATGACTTTGTAATGATTTGCAGTGACCCTTTCCTCTAATGGGACAAGTGGACCCAAACCATACTAGGATAATGCCCCCACAGCATAAAAGGGCCTCCAGTTCCCCTCACTATAGGTTTTCCTTTTAATTTCCGAAAATGAAAGCCTATCCAGTTCAATCGCCAAAGTTTTAACAATTATTTGCCTAGTGGTCAAACATCAACACACTCTTTTAAACTCTTTTAATATAAAAAAAACAAAACATTTCTATTTACAAAACTGTTACATTGCCCTCTTATTTTTCTCTCATTACGGAATTAAATATATATTGTCTGTAGGTGGGAAAATTCCCTACTTATGGCCAATTTATGGAGAGACGAATGCAGTCTGCCTTGTCTGTTCTGTATCAAGAAGACGCAAAACAGTTCATTACGTTATTTTGGGAAAAACAATTAGCTAGCGATCTGGTGATCGGAACTGTGATTTATATAAACGTTAGCCATGTACAGTAAATATTAAAACATACATTTACATTAAACAAGGTAATCAAGCTAGCTAGCTTTCTATGGGTAAATCATTTTGTGGGTGTTACTCTGCTTGAAGTTATGGTTATATCCAATAAGTTATCAAACATAGCCTTTAAAACAAGAAAACTATCCTCTACAAAAGTAGTCCTCATATTTATTTGGGATTCTCGTCAGTCTTCAATTCCCACACTGGCTGTCACTGTCTTGATATAATACGTACAACACTATTTTGATTTAATCCACGTTGGAGAGCTTGGGCTTGTGAATGCAATAGCTAGCGTTTTAATATTCAGCTCAAAACGCCACTAATAATTTGATTCATGCCGCATGCATACTATATTTGAATGTGAGGGTCAGGTGCAAATTACAGTGGGGGTGCTCCTGGTTTCTGGATGATATGGGAAAAACTACTACCATATTTCCAGTGGCAATACAAAAAAACAAATTCTGATGCTTACTGGCAAAATTCTGTATCTGTAAGTCTTTCTAATCACTTGACCATCTGACCTGAGTGAGGGATTTAATTTCCTCCTCTGTCCTCTCAGCACATATAAACCTTACAACTGATTACCTGATGGTTATGTCAGTGCTGTTGCTATACCATGCAACACATACATATTCCCTTCTGCCTTTCTGTACGGCTACTGGGTATTGACACTAATTTGCTGATTAAATTCTGATTTATACGGTTATATTGATTCGATTCAGTTAGCAATATTTCATTTAAAATGTTCATTTTGCAAAAATGGAATCCACATTCAAATATAAATGCTGGAAACTGGTAACTGAAATACACATGTTTACATATTAACAACAGGGCCCTCACAATTATGTTCAATTACTTTTTACTTTGAGTAACAAACATTGTAACTAGAAAATAATACATTTGCACATTCAATGCACACATGGTAAGCACAAACTACTCCTTATCTAACAGTGTTAGTCATTAACAACAATAATGCACCCTTTTAATATTAATGTGTCAGCATGATGTCTGGACAGATGGTTTCGTTGGTGTGTTGTGTTGCTGCAGTATTTTAACTCTTGTGGGCAAACAACGGTGGTTTTGTCAGCCGCATCTTTCCCGTCAAGGCTATTGAACACAAAATTCAATTTTGCCGACGCTGGCATTAGTTGATTACTGTGACCATGATTCTCTGTTTTATTAAACTTACGTAGCCTTTTAGTAGTCATAGTCTTACTATCAAGAGCAACTTAAAAGACGGCGACATCTTCAGGACGGAAGGCGAAATACAGATAAAGTTCATACATCCTCTGAAGTAAAACATGTTAAAAAATCGATCACGGGACTTCACGCGTTGATATCGGTTCGTTAAAATGAAGATCGATTAAAATCGTTTAATCAATATTTTCAACCCCAGCCCTATCGCCTACTGTCTCCTGAATCTCAGCGCCTGAATTTGGTCCTCTGCTTTGCAGACTAGATGTGGTTATTGGTTGTCTGATCAACAGTCCTTGCATAACCTGGCTACCGCACGATATTCTTCAGATGTTGTTTGTAACACTGCCACTGCAAAAGGAGTTTTTGTGTGTGGTTTTTTTCTTTTTCTTTAGTACGTCGACTTGCAGTGGGAATTAGTCGAAAATAATCTTTTATTTAAGTATGATCAGCTTGTCAATGATGAATGTTTGTGTTTGATTTTTTTGCTTACCTTTTATTTGTACATTTTATAATTTTTTTGTAGAATGAAAAAACTTTTTATTATACTCTTTGTGCTGTGCCTTAGCTGCATCACAGCTGTGCCGATAATCTCAGTAACATACCCTCTCGTGTCTTACTGCTTTTATAAAACTGATGAATGAGTTAATTTTGCTTTTAGACCATAGGAAATGCAAGAGACAATTTTTAATTCATGAGAGAATTTATATAGAATTTAATTATTACAGTAAACGTTGCCCCGTAAAATAAAGTAGTCCCTTACAATGGTATAGAAATAGTATTGAGGGATTAGGAAGCTGTGTGTGATCATCAGCAAGGTTGAAATACAAACTGACCAATAGAATTGAAGGACCAGAACTAATGCGTTTTACAAAATAGGTCTATTTGGATGATTTGTTGAGGTTTTGTTGGTTAATTTGGTCTTAAATGGCTAATTTGAATAAAATGTATTGCCATGTCTTCAAAGCTAAAAAAAACTGATAACTTATAACTTATGTTCTTACAACATTCCTCTGTTGTAATGTATTAATTATCTATTTGTTATAATTGTTCGGAATATGGATTATCTTGATGTGGCCTTAGCTCTCTGGCACCACCTGCTGTACATCATTTTGTTTTGTCAGGTTCCAGTGAGAACAACATCACGGTCCCCTGTGCTGACCCGTCGAGACTCGCCCATCCAGGGCGCATTGCAGGCCAGCAGCCAGGCAGGACAGAGGACCTCAACAAGGTACGTTTTCTGTATCATCCACCTTAACATCCTCTTCATCGACTTCAACATGTTTGATGAGTCGTGAATGGAAAGGGAGGTGTTTGTGAGCATGTGTCAGTGTGATAGCTGTTGCCCTTTGTCTCAGTAACGTGGAGCCCAGACTCCTGTGGGACCGTGTGGAAAAGCTGGTCCCCAGGCCGGGAAGTGGCAGTTCCTCGGGCTCCAGTAACTCGGGTTCTCAGGCTGGGCTCCAGAATGTCGCTGGGGAGAAGTTCAGGGTGCGATGTGAGTCTCTTTTAGCAGGACACATGCTCCACCATGCACTGAATCCACACAACGATCTTGGTTTTTATGTGTATAAACTCGCGAATGCTCATGGTTTCGATTTGTATACATATACAGTACCTATAAAAAGTTCACCCCCTTGGATGTTTTTATATTTTTTTTTATTTGTTTTAAATATTGAGTGAACTTCATTTTGACTTTTTTGACACTGATCAACAGGAAAAGACAATTTCATATTAAAGTCAAAATACATTTCTACCAATTAGTCTAAACAAATAATTGGTTACATAAGTATTCACCCCTTTTAATGCAACTCACCTAAAACATCTCTGTGCAGCAAACTGATTTTAGAATTAGCTTAGTTAATTAAATGGAGAGCACCTGTGCACCTGAGTCTGTATTTTAGGGAAAACAACACCATGAAGACAAAAGAACACTCTAAGCAAATCCACAAAAAGGTTATTCATAATCATAAATCAGGGTATGGATACTACGAAATGTCCACGTCCCTGATATCCTCCAATATCCCTCGGAGTACTGTGAAGTCAATAATTAAGAAATGGAAAAAGTATGGCACAGCAGTAAATCTGCCTAGAGCAGGCGGTCCTCAAAACGACCGTGCAAGAAGGGGACTAGTGAGGGAGGCCAACAAGTGATCTATGACTCCTTTGAAGGACTTGCAAGCGTCAGTGGCTGGGATGGGAGAGACTGTGCATACAACAACTGTTGCCTGGGTTCTTCATCGGTCACAGCTTTATGGGATTGTGGCAAAGAAAAAGCCACTATTGGAAAAAACAAAACAAAGGAAATCTCGGCTAGAGTTTGCCAGAAGGCATGTGGGGGACTCTAAAGTCAGTTGGAAGGAGATGCTATGGTCTGATGAGACGAAAAATGTAGCTTTTTGGCCATCAAACCAGTCACTATGTTTTGCACAAACTAAACACCGCACATAACCAAAGTTATTAATAAACCATCTCCACCGTGAAGCATGGTGATGACAGCATCAGGCCCTGGAAGGCTTGAAAAGGTAGAGGGTAAAATTAATGCTGCAAAATACAGGGAAATCCTGGATGAAAATCCTGATGCAGTCTGCAAAAGAACTGAGACTTGGGAGAAGATTTGTTTTCCAGCAAGACAATGATCCCAAGTGTAGAGCCATAGCTACACAAGAATGGTTTCAAAACAACAATGTTAATGTCCTGGAGTGGCTGAGTCAGAGCCCAGACCGTAACCCAATTAAGTATCTGTGGATGGACTTGAAAAAGGCTGTGCACCTACGATCCCCACGCAACCTGACAGAGCTTGAGCAGTTTTGCAAAGAAGAATGGGGAAAAATTGCAGTGTCCAGATGTGCCTAGTTGATAGAGACCTATCTGCATAGGCTCAAGGCTTTAATTGATGCCAAAGGTGCATCTACTAAATACGGACTTGAAGAGGGTGAATACTTATGCAACCAAATATTTTTTGTTTAGAAATTATTTTTTTCTAGAAATTTAGACTAATTGCTCAAAATGTATTTTGACTTTGATACGAAAGTCTTTTTCTGTTGATCAGTGTCAAAAAAGTGAAATAAAGTTCACTATGATTCAATATTTAAAACAAATAAAATATAAAAGCATCCAAGGGGTTGAATACTTTTTATACCACTGTATGTGCACACACATACACATACACACACACAAGCGCTCATGAATTTCATTTCTGTAAACATGTTCAAAGCCTATTCTCACATGTAAAATAATAAATATATACAGAATCACCTGTTCTTTGGCACCTAAGGAGATGCTTCAAATTATGTTATCTAGCATCCAGAACCTGATCATTTGTCATCTTTGTTAGCATCTTCGAAGTCAGAAGGTTCGCCATTGCAGCGCCAAGAGAATGCAGGGAAGAAGCCGGAAGAGAAGGACTCCGCTAGACCAATCCGACCCGCGGTCAGTGTAGAACTGACAGCTTTGAGATGGATCTATAACGCAACAAACATGACAGAACAAAATTTTATTTCTGAATAAAATTATAAAATAATTGACATTTGTATTCTGATGTGTGCACTTTTATTTTTAATTAAAAAAACATTTTTTTAACAACTGATGGGTGTAATCATGTGACTGAGTTAATTAACCCATCACCAGCTGAACTGTGAATGCTAAACCTCTGATGCTTCTCCTGTCTCAGGACCTCACTGCTCTGGCCAAGGAGCTACGTGCAGTGGAGGATGTCCGACCTCACCATAAGGTGACGGACTACTCCTCCTCTAGCGAAGAGTCTGGCACCACTGATGAAGAAGATGAGGATGTGGACCAGGAAGGGGGAGAGGAATCTACCTCAGGCCCAGATGATTCTCGAGCTGGGTATGGACCCCATCAAGATTCAATTTTTTTACACGCATACTGAATGCAATTTAAGGAAACGTTTTGGAAATTTAAGTTATTTAGATGATATGCTACTGTACTGTACTATTATTCAGCTACTAAGTTAAGTTACCGAGAGTGCGTTCAGGCCCTTTCTTTTGCTTTGAAATTTAGCTGTTTGGGTATTACCCTGTTAAATTTTCTAGGATTTCCAAATTCTGTGGGGAACCAGAATTTTCATCTCTGTCCACGTTCTTTGCATAGCAGAACTCATAGGGCCTTAGTATATAGAATTTTGTACCTGTACTATTTTATCACCTATGTATTGATGAACCAAATATAAAAGATTTTTCAAACATATGCTATATTTTGTGTAGAACCCAGCCACAAACTCCTATTGAGGGAACTGGGAATTTAACAGGCATAATCCACCAGTCTGCCATCATGTATCAGCTGACTATCGTTGGAAAACAGGGTTATGGGATGTGGCATAGGCTTAAGTGTGCCCTCTCTGGCACCACAGGCTGTACACCAATGTGAGACTGGACTTTGTTTTGTCAGGTTCCTATGAGAACAACGTCTAATTAGGTTGACAGTATGAGCTCCCAAGGGCGGGATGTTTTGTCTGTTGTCTGTTGTGTGTGTCTGTATATATATATTTTTTATTTTTTCAGGTACTCCAGGTTGAGCAATGGCGAGACAGAATCGGTCAAGACCCTGATCATTCATGATGACACAGAGAGCGACCCTGCTTTCATGCCATCTAAAGATGGCACCTTAGTCGTCGGACAGGTAGGAGGGTTAGAGAAAGCTGTAAAAAACAAAACAAACATTTCTAAATACCTTTCCGTTTTGTAACTATGGTCATACTCTCATCCTTCTTTTCTGTTCTCACTGCATTTTTTAAAATTTTTTTATGTGAATTTCTTCAACCTTTGTTGTCTGTAAAGTGACCTGGTTTGAAGTCGTGACAGGACAGGCATATTGGTGTAGACCCACGACCCCTTGGGTTTAGAGGTTTCCGTCCGCTGTCCAGGTCATTTTTAAAATCCCCCTAAATATTTTGCCTTCGCCACTTGCAGATCAAAAATTGGATACGATTCAGTACCATACACTGTTATTAGAGTTTTGAAGAGAAGTTTACGTATTGAAATAGTTCCTTTTAAGACCTTTTTGAATATAAAAAATAGTTTTTCTCTGGGTAAGTATACTTGATTACTGCGGAGGAAATCACATAGGATTACAGACACACGGATTTAGTCACATACGAAACCTGGCACGTGTTTATAGGAGCGGGCAAGTAAAGTCACATTGCGTCATTGGAGGGAAAGGTTTAATTGGCAGGCCGGTTTCCTTGTCCTCGACTGCGCCCAGACCCAAAAGTGCCTGTTCTTGGTTACAGAGCGCAGGTGACAAAAAGCACCTTGGGCCCAGCTACCAGGAGAGCAATGGCTTTGCCGGCCGCATTCACCTCTTGCCAGATCTCATCCAGCAAAGCCATTCCTCGTCCTCCAACTCCCCTTCATCCAGCCTTGCAAGCACATCCATGTACCCCCAGGGCGCCATGGACGAGCTCACTGTTGACGAGGTATGTTGCCACCTGCTGCTGTTCGCTGCTGGCTGGCTGTCTCTCTGAATGCTGCACTTATCAGCTGCACCCGAGTAACCGAGCTTCACTCGGCTGTAAATCAGGGTTCACTGAAGTGTCCAACAAGGGGCTAATTGAATGAATGTTCAGAACCAGTACCATATTAACCCCTTAATGCACCAATATTGTTTTCCAACTTTGTACTACTGTAATTCAAGTCTATATATCTCAAGAACTGTATGCCCTACAAACTAGAGATTACAATATCATTGGTAATACTGACATTTATTGAAAGAATATTACAGGAGAATTGCAAAATTGCAAAATTAATGCAGCTTAAATTGATAGGGTTTTTTGTGAATTTTGTGGATCTCCATTCCAGAAGCTCCTAGGAAGCTGAAAATCCCCACACACATACATCAACATGTTTGAAACATCTGATACATATTTGGTACTATTATAAGAACTAAATATTGAATTGTGTCCTCAAATCTATCCAAAATAACTTCAGAACCTCTCCAAAATGCATTTTTTATATCTGTTACCAATGGTTTAATTTCTATGTTTAGCTGTAGTGGCAGAGTAGTAACACATGCAGCCATTTTAACAACCCCCACCCCTCCAGGTGTTTGTTTATGCTTTGGAAACATTCCCCAAAATGATGAAATGTATTGAATATTTGCAATATGTAGACATATATACAAATTTCAGCATATTACCTAGATGTTACCTAAAATGTAAACTGCTCAAAACAAAACAACAACTTGGTATTTTTTCTCAGTGCACAATATGGCAAGAAAATACATGAAAAATCCTTTTTTCAAAATAGTGGATATACATTAGCTCACAGTATGGCATGCAAGTAGGTGGGAAAAGTCATTTCAAAATGATGAGCAGGGTAATAAAACTTTTGTTTTGCTCACATATTTGTGCTTGTTGCAGCTCGCTGTGGGCTGTCAACACTTCGGCTTCACAGAACATGTTGTATAAATTATCTTAGGTGACCGTCCCCCGACCGTCATCTCATGGGGTCAAATAATCTCTTCTGAATAAGATGGGAACATGTACACATACAGAATAAGTTAAATTTTCTTCTAAAACAATATTAAATGCAGTATATGTAGTAAATTGAATTATGCAAATCATGATGCATGGGCTAGTTTTTCTAATAAGCAGTTCAATTTAAATGCATTTCTTCGTAAAAAATGATATATTATATTTCAACAGAAAGCTTAGAATCCGTACATTAGATTGGCAATAATATCGATTATATCTGGTATAAGAAGAAAATACGCTATTCAGCATAACATTACTCTGCTGGGACTGGTAAAGCACAACTACGAAGATTTATCGTAAGTCCTTGCACAGATTTTTCCGGAAAAGGCTTTATTGTGATTGTTTGAAGAGAACCACTGCTACCATATGAGGTCAGTCGTTTTGTTTTACAACAAGAGAATTATGCAGGAAAAAAGCGTGTTAGGATACCACCAGAATTAGTTTGGATTACGGTGTAATAAGTGAGCACAGAAATATGACGTCAAATATGAAACTATTGCCACTCATCACCAGTTTCATTTTAATAAGGTACACGACTTTTTTTAAAGAAAGGGTTTGATGATTTGCGTTGAGTAAACTAGGAGGAGTGCGTTATGGGGTGAAATATGTAATGTTCAGATCTATGGGCATATTAAATATATTGGAAAAATCTCCAGGTTTCCTTTCCGCCACAGAAAATCTTCCTATAAACACTACTTTGTGCAAACACTTTTGGCAAGTTTCCCCATTAAAGAATGAGAAGTGGGGTAGCCTTGCAATGGAGAGGAAAGCCTCTTTTAAGTTCATTTCATAATAGCTTTATTTACTTCGATGGGTTTGCATAAAACATCTTATTAATCAGAGAGCAGATTTTACTGAGGAATGTTCTCTCTGGGGCATTAAGCTGTGAGCTCTGAACAAAGCTTAGTATGTGAATGGGAAATGGGCCTTAGGCAAAGAACGTAGGGAACCTCAGAACTACAACAGGGTTCTGGAATTTTTCCCTGCACTCCCTGGTAAATGTTCTTTCTCGGCAGATACGGCCCTTCTCAGAAACATAAAAAGATGGAGTAGATTTTCAGTTTTTAGTATTACTTTGAAGTGTCACGTAAATATTCAGCCAGGTTGCTCATTTTTCCCAAACCAAAAGGCATTCCTGTTTAAACTTATCTTTTTCACATCTGTTCACTTCTGTGGTCTTTTTTTTGTAACACTCCTGTTTTTAATTTCTTCTTGTCTTTTGTGAGTTCTCTATAATATATGCAATTGTTTATGCTAAATGAGAATTCTCATTTAGCCGAATATTAATTGGATGGCCTAAATTCATGCTCCCAAAATGCAGTCCAACTGGTTTCCTTGGGAGCAGAATTCACCACCATGTGGTATGAAACATATTCTGTGTTCGGATGTGAACTTCTGATGGGTATTTTACCGCCTCCCCATCACCCTTGTTACTTTGTTTCAGACTCAGTCGGCCAGTAATACTCTGCAGAAACACAAGTCATCCTCTTCTTTCACCCCCTTCATTGACCACCGGCTGCTGCAGG
This sequence comes from Hiodon alosoides, assembly GCA_025775065.1. Classification (NCBI taxonomy): domain Eukaryota; kingdom Metazoa; phylum Chordata; class Actinopteri; order Hiodontiformes; family Hiodontidae; genus Hiodon; species Hiodon alosoides. The sequence goes on along the minus strand of JAOYSI010020170.1, from coordinate 6,595 downwards.
TCTCTCCCTCCACTGGAAGTTCCCTCTCTTCTGTGGGTAAGTCACCTGCCATCGGCCCAGAAAAGTCAGCTACGTCTATGATTGGTCGCAGAATTAGATAATATGGTTTCTACCCTTAAGGGAACCCTACTTATTTTGTCAGTTGAAGGGTGAAGTTTAAAAGCCTCATAGAATTGAAACCCAGTGAAACCCTCCCAACACACAGAGAGAATGGTTATCATTATAATACTAAATCACCTTTGACACTCATGTTCTTGTCAGCGGGCTGTGGCAGTGAGGTTAGGGACTCCAGGAAGGGCTCGGTAGTCAACGTGAATCCTGTCAACACGCGGCCGCAGAGTGACACACCTGAGATCCGAAAGTACAAGAAACGCTTCAACTCAGAGATCCTATGTGCTGCTTTGTGGGGTAAGTGTGGAGAGATTCCAGTACTCCGTGTCAGTTGTGATTTTTGCCTCAGGCAGCGAGGGGAAAATACTGGTACATACTGCCTGTAGATATACTGAGGTAACCTGCGTTTGGTATTCTTTAGGCGTGAACCTACTCGTGGGCACGGAGAGTGGGCTGATGCTCCTCGACAGGAGTGGACAAGGCAAGGTGTATCCTCTCATCAGTCGAAGGCGCTTTCAGCAGATGGAAGTTCTAGAGGGCCTCAATGTCCTGGTCACCATATCGGGTATCACTCCTTTTCTCTCATCGCCACTGGCACCTCTCCTGAATCTTGGAAATAAGTTACTGAGCAAACTCTTGTACGCAACGTGTAAAATATTCAGAGAATCCATTTTAATACACACACTGACATTCCGTTATGTTAATGTTTTTTCGCGGCAGCAAATAAATAGGTGCACTGTGACAGGACGTTATTGACACTGTCTTTCAGTAGATGCAAATGTGGCTGTCTTACTTTACATTTGTCCATTGTATGTGTCACTTCAGTGTCAATTTTCCACTTCTCTGTGTAGTCACTTTTTTCTACAGACTGTTATTACATTGTGCAGCGTTTCCCACAGGATTTTGTGAGACTATGGGGGTGGACCTCCAACCCTCTAGGGATGCAAAACATTACATTTTGTACATTTTAAAGTTAAATACTTCTATCTGGTGCGCTTTGAGTGCAAAATTCAGAGAATGGCGTTGTGCTCTAAATCAAATTGTGAGAAACAGCGCTGCCAATTCTTCCCCATATACCATATGCTCTTCACCCCTCAGCCAGGGTTTAATTGACAGCTGTTCACAAACAGAGCCAAGATTTGCCTCGCCAAAAGTTATTGGCTAAAATTGGCAGGAACATGATTAGCTGGATTGACACTACCCGACCCACAATTTCACTCAAAGCTAGAATCTGTGGTGCCAACTATTCTCTCACAGGGCCTCATTTAACTTACTTAGACACCATGTTTATATAGAAAACAATTTAATTTTTTCAATGAAAAAATACTACCTACTGTAGCTTTAACAATTTCGTGCTCTAGGAAACAATTTAATCAAACGCATTGAATAGACTAATGGTGTTGACATGGCAAAAGAGTCGCACACACACAATGCATGGTAAACGAAGTGGTAAACACATATTTATGATTATATATCTTATTAGCCTATTGGTCAACTCTAAAGGCAAACTTTGCATTGGTAATTTGTACATTTAGTTTTCCTGGGTTTGGAGAAAGCGTTCTAATGCCCGTCTGTAATCAAACTCCTCTGGGAAAAGCAGGGTCCAAACTAGGGGCATCAGTTTCAGCTTTTTATCTTTTAACGTTACCTCAGACTGCTAATGATAGCTAGCTAGTGAAGCCGTAAGCAGTGTAAGCCAATTAACCTAGTAATGCTAACGTTAATTTATGTTTATTATCATGATTCTAACTTCGGCAGTTACATTATCTGTTTGCTCTCGTATACTGATGATGATAAATTGTGTGTGGAGTTACGTATAAATGCAGTGGATACACTTAATGTTACTTAGTTATTTACCTCAAAGATTTGTCCTCCTCAACCAAATAGACGGATCCAGGAATACTCCTGTGCCTGCGAGTGTATGTGAGCGCGTGAGTTTATAGCAGCGGGTGAGGAGCTGACTGGCGCTAGAGAGAGAGAGCGCAAAACACAACCTTAGAGATATTTTATGTTATTATGAGACTGAGAAGTGCAAAAATATTTTAGATCAGAAGTGTAAAAATGTTTTCGGTTCATTATGAGACCGTGGCTGGGCAAATAATGGGAAACACTGTTGTGGTCATCAAAAGTGTTATGACCTGAAGTGTGTTTCTACACGCTATACCTCTTGTGTGTCATTGTAGCCAAATTTCTATGGAAATGTGATATCATACCACTGTCCATAAGGAGGAAGTTGAGCAAGTGCAACATCTTTCTTCTCTTACACATGCAGACATAGGAAGAAATGTGTGGGAGAACATAGAATTGTTTCTTTTTGGATGTCCCCAACTTTAATTTGGTTTGGCGTATCCTGGCTCTTTATTTAATAATGCCAATAATAAATTGTACGTCATCACATGGCATTGCCTTTGCCAGTACGTACTTTGGAAAAATAACCCAGTGATTAATTTTTGTTAATGATGGTGATGCAAAAACATCTGCGTAGTTGGCTCATGTGTCACCTGTTTAATTCTTCCCTGTCTCAGGAAAGAAGAACAAGTTGCGAGTTTACTACTTGTCCTGGCTGAGGAATAAGATTTTGCACAACGATCCAGAGGTGGAGAAGAAGCAGGGCTGGACCACCGTTGGGGAGCTGGAGGGGTGTGTGCACTATAAAGTTGGTACGTTCCGTTCCCTGCGTGGTCCAGGATTCTTTTACTCACCAATGACTTCAATTGAATTTAAATTAATGTAATTTCATTTAAAAATCTACCAAAAGATGCCCTGAAACTGTTCACCTGCTTAAAATAACCAGTACTTTTGCTAATGAACATGCTATTGGAATCAATTATTTGTTTTTTTATTTGTTAGTATTAATTGTGGCTGTTTTTACACTCTCTCCGATAACTTATTAGTTCTATGTATGTCAAAGGTCAGTGATGGTCTTGTTTTTCTGTTACCAGTAAAATATGAGCGAATCAAGTTCCTGGTTCTTGCTTTAAAGAATTCTGTGGAAGTTTACGCATGGGCGCCAAAGCCATACCACAAGTTCATGGCCTTTAAGGTAACCCTCATTTTTCTAAATACCATTCTCTCTATTCTAAATCTAATGTAGTTATTGATAGTCAATTATAAGGCAGTAGGTGAGATGTTGGTTATGGAATTGGACGTGTAACCAATAGGCTGCAGGGTTTCTGATTTTGTTTTCTTGAGCATGGTGTTTAACGTGAATTGCTCTGGTAAGCATCACCTGACTATAGGGTTGAGTTCTGATTAAGAGATTTCATAAATCTAATAAATAGATTTAAGAATAATACTAATAAATTAGTCATTAAAAGTAAAGTGAATGTCATAGTTGAATGCAGTTGCCATAAGAATACAGAAGAAAATTGTTGACGCAGTACTGACAGTTCATGGTAACTAAATGACCTTTGCCCTCCTGCTTCAGTCATTCGGGGAACTGGTGCACAAGCCCCTCTTGGTTGACCTGACAGTGGAAGAGGGCCAGAGGTTGAAGGTCATCTACGGGTCATGCTCTGGCTTCCATGCAGTGGATGTGGACTCGGGGGCGGTGTATGATATCTACCTGCCCACGCATGTAAGGAGCCTGTCTTGGCTGTAGCTGTAACCAGCTTAAATGGACCTCACTTGTAGAATTGGGATGTTATAGATGACTAGATAAAACAAACTTTGATGAGACAAGAACTTTGTTAGATTTCTCTTCTTCTTTTTTCTGTTCTGTTTTTTCCATCTTTTTCTCCTTTTTCAATATCCCCTCTTCCCATCCTCCCATCTTCAGATTCAGACGAGTATTCAGTCCCACGCTATCATCATCCTACCCAACACCGACGGAATCGAGCTTCTGGTGTGCTATGAGGACGAGGGAGTCTACGTAAACACATACGGGCGCATCACCAAAGATGTGGTGTTGCAGTGGGGCGAGATGCCTACCTCCGTGGGTATGTTCCTAACCAACAGCCATGCATTCAGAAATGGCACAAAATCATCCTTTTTCCTGCAAGATCAAATTATTCTCTACTGAAGTTAAATGGGATACCACTGTTGTTAAGCAGACAACCCAAAATTTCACAGGATAACTGCAGTCAACCAGAACACGTGCCCCGTTATAGGATAACTGCTGTTCACCCAAACACGTGCCCCAGTACAGGATAACTGCTGTTCACCCAAACACGTGCCTGTTACAGGATAACTGCAGCCCTTGACCAGTGAGTGTTTTTGTTCTCACTTAATCTCTTTGTGTCCCTGCAGCCTACATCAGGTCCAACCAGATCATGGGCTGGGGTGAGAAGGCCATCGAGATCCGCTCTGTGGAGACGGGACACCTCGATGGAGTCTTCATGCACAAAAGGGCCCAAAGACTGAAATTCCTATGTGAGAGAAATGATAAGGTGAGTTGTGGTCTGGCACCCATGCACTCATTGAGAGCTGGTCCAAAAGTATATTTTTGTATTTGTATTTGTAACTTATTTATAACTTATTTTAGTACCTTTATTGTTCTCTTCTGGGGGGGGCTGGGGGACTCACACTGGTCAATACTTGGAGCAATTCAAGTTAAGTAACTTATTTGAAGTTGCGCTGTTTGTTGAGGTTAGACTTGTGTGTGTATCCACAGGTGTGTCAGTGACTGACAGGAGTGTGTATGTCTCTCACCAGGTGTTCTTCGCCTCTGTGCGTTCCGGGGGCTCAAGTCAGGTGTACTTCATGACCCTGGGTCGGAGCTCTTTGCTCAGCTGGTAGACAACCCCCTCTCACAGCTAGGGGGACATAAACAACATAATATGTTTTTCTTTCTTCATGATTTTAAGACGACAGCAATGGGAGAAAACAACAAAAAACACTGAAGCTGCAGAACACCTGAGGCTCTCACAGGGGGAAGAATAAATAAAAAATAATCATTGGTGGCTAGGATTGTCATCATAACCTTTGACAGAGTGAGAAAACATATTCTGAGTTCATCTCCAGACTCACTCCCAACTTCACTTATAAATGAAGAAGTCACCTATGATTGTGAGAAGGTCAGAGCCTCACTGTTTCTAATTAACTTCTGGGTTTTGCGGAAGTGACTTCCAACAGCAGGACTTCAGCTCCTGCGTCATAAGTGAGTTGCTGATGTCATGACAGTATGGGCAGGGGCTTGTGAGCTTTTTTGTGAATCAGTCTGCTCCAAACAGGACCACGGGTGAAGCCTTTTACACATTTGGTGGGTTTAATAAGACCGCACTGCTTCATGATTTCCAGCTGTTTTTTCACAATACCTGTATTCCTTTTATTGCACTTAATTCCCCAATTTCCATGTATTGTATTGTATTTTGGCCTACCTCAATATTTATAACCCAAAACGACCAGGATAAGGGAAGTTTCATGGTTATAAAACTGACCAGAATACAGAATGGGTGGTCCAACGTGTGTTAAATTGAATTTGATTTCTCAGCTTTGAAGTGCTCTGTGAAGGGGGCAGCATTGTTGAATTGTGAAAACCCTCAGCTGGGCCTGACTAGAGAGGAGCTCGTCAATGTTCTTTAAATCCCTTTGTCAAGAACAGTGTGTCACTCCAGCAGGTCTATGTTGATGCCATGTCATAATGCATAATTCAGGACTTCACTGTTTGTGCAGATCCCCACCCTGTTATCAACTGTTATTGTTTTTGATGAATAAATATGGAGGTAAGAAAAGCTGTAAATTCCACACAATTGTTTGAGGGGTGGGGTTCGAATTACTGAAAATACATTTCCCCCCTACAGAGAAAAGCAAAAGTCTAAAGTATGTTGGAGAATCTTTAGTTAATTTTGTTTATTTCTTATGAGGCTCCTGTTAGATACTACAGCTGCCTTAATGCTTTTTATCTTTGAACCAAATATTTTTTTCTACCCTACCTTCCACCCCCATCAGAATGTCAGAAGGTATGTGATGCATGGAAATCGAATGATATGGCTGTTTGACATCCCAGCAATACCTCAGCTTTTCACATTGTCTGATAAGAGCTGCAAACCTGTAATCCTACAAAGCTAGTAGTATAGAGTGCAGAAATTTTTTTTATTATCATCAGAGACAAAACACATTTTGAGTTATTGAAGTTACAAAATCAAGTGTCGTAGGCTGTCCTTTTCTTTGCTATCCTTATGCAGCACTGAATAAATTTAGGTGCATTGTCTCAAAATTTGACCACTTCCAGTTTGTCACCCCACCAATGTCCCTGCAAAGTTTGATTGATCTTTAAAATGCTTTTAGAGTAATTGTGTTCACAAGACCAGCACCCATTTATTAATAAAACTTGGGTATAGAAGGGTAAAATGTCTTTAAACAAAACCCTCTGTCACTATGACTCCCACTCGTTTAAACGTTTACTTGATTGTCTAGAGGACATCAAAGCCTGGATGGCTTTAAATTTTTTAAATTTTAATGAAAACAAAACCGAGGTTCTAGTCTTTCGGCCCGGTGCTGCCTGTAATGCATATGCAGACCTAGGCCCCCTAGAACCATATGT
>JAOYSI010020159.1:0-33043 GCA_025775065.1 Hiodon alosoides | reverse complement strand
ACTCTGTCACTGCACTGCTTCGCTTCACTCTGTCACTGAACTCTGTCACTGCACTCTGTCGCTGCTCTCTGTCACTGCACTCTGTCACTGAACTGCTTCCCTTCACTCTGTCACTGAACTCTGTCACTTCACTCCTTCGCTTCACTTCGTCACAGGCTTGGCTTGGCAGCCATCCTTACTCCTCCCCAGCCTGGTTGTTCTCGCCGCGACGGAAGTTGGAGACACAGTCCTCCATTAGCTGTATCCCGCTTGCTTGGCTCTGCGAAACACTAAATAAAACACAATGCTCACAAAAACAGCATGCCAGCGAACACAAGTCTGCCAGCGATCCCCAACAAAAACTAAAGGTGCCAGACAAACATATTCCCAGTATAAATAACTAAATTACCCCTACTAAACTAAAACAAAAGATAAGAACTAAGAACGATAAGAACGAGCTAGCAATGCTAAAACAGTCCCCATGCTAAAATCTCTATGGCATTAAATACACAATCATCCACTTGTGAAAATATTTTTAAGCTTCACGGCCATCCTTGCAACTCTGAGTCGACAGCTCTGAGCCTATTCACCGCCTTTATTTCACACAAGAGGCACCAGAACTCGTGTCTGCCTGGATCCGTCAGATGAACCGAGCCTGTGGGATGAAAGGAGACGGGAGGCGGGAGAGAGAGGACTTCTCGGTGGGAGTTGAGGCTGGAAAGGTTTGCAGAGTTATGGTGAGTTGACAGGCAGCCGGGCTGCATCTGTGGGCTCCACACAAAAATTTCCCCTCGCTGCCGTAGAAAATCTTTTGTCATAGCTGGAGGCACTGATCTGCGGCAAAATGCTGGTCTGCTCACGACAACAGGAAGTTCATGGTGGAGGACGATCTTCCATCGGAAAGAGCCTGGCCTCTGATGTTCGATTTCAGTAAAATCAGATAACACTGTAGCCCGCATCTATTTAGATGAGATTACCAAGACTGCCATGTGGTTGCAATTTTTGTGCCTGGTCTCTCAATGACGGGAAACATCTACATTTTAGAAACTGTTGAGTGAGTCATACCATATTTGGCTCAAGTTATTATAAGACCCTCTTTGTCTGTTTGCTTCAACTACGACGGAGCAAACAGCAATCTTGCGGCGGAGATGTGAATTCTCCTGCGTTCGGTTAGTGCACCTGTAAACATTCCCCCACTAATTACCAAATCTTTTTCTGTCCGAATCGCGTCAAGTCTGCCAGGGCTTTCAGTGGCTCAACCCAAGCCTAATCCCTAATCTCTGTAATCTAATTACAGCCTATACTTAATCCTGCAGCTAACAACCTGATCTTGCACACTGGTCGCCGGGTCTTGAGAGTTTTAGGCCTGGGTAAAACCGCAGTTTCTCCTGATCACAGAGCTTTTCTGCAGGTGAGCCGCTCATTAAACGCCCTTTCAGAACGGGAGGCAGCAGGTGGATGCATCTCCTGCAGGTAAATCCCTCAGGTGCCTGTGAGTCCAGACATGGGGCAATTGTGGGAATGATTGACTGAATGGTTACGGTCAATGGCGGGCTGGGGTCGTTTTTGGTTTTTTTCTCCTCGGACCCCCGAAACTTTTGGGAGCCACCTGAACAGTGATGACCTCACGTGAACCTGAACGGTCACATGGTTAAGCCAGATACTGGCTCTCCTTTTTGTCTCGTTATACCAGACATGACCGTCTCACGGCCTGCATTAGAACAAACAGATAACTCTGCTTTCCCAGTCACAGTTACATTTCCTTTCTTTAAACCCTTCTCAGGTTGGGTAATTCTGTAATCGGCAGTGTGTATCGATGTACGGGATGATTTGATGTGTTAAATGCTGGCAGTGGCTCACAGTAAAAGCAGTAATTTAAAGTGTGAGGGCTCGGGGAAATGTTCCCTGACGATGATTATAATGATTTTAGGGAACACCCACACAGGGGTGAAATGAAGTATCACGTCCCAGAAAAAGGAGCTGCAGGCATCGCTGTGTCCTGTCCAAATATTTCATCATGTCTTGAAGTCAAACGTGGAGGAGTGGGGGGGGGGTAAAGTTCAGAGCTCCAGCTGGCGCACGCCGTGTAGACATGGGCGGAAATACGCAAGCGTGCGTGAACCACTGCCATGCTGTTTGACGTAGACTGGTGAAACGGTTTAGCTAACCGCCGTCACCGTGTGGGTTTTCGCACAGCTGTAGCTTTTTGTGCCGGTAGAAATACACTGAAAAGCGTGCTGTAAGACTGAAACTCTGAATGGGTGTGCAAGTCTGTGAGAATACCAAATCTAATAAACTTCATACCGCCTTTACTGTTACTGTTCTGCCCTGTGCAAAACCCATCAGGGCGCCGGTGTTTTCAGCCATCGGTGCTTTAGTTTACATGACCATTTTGTCTCTTTGTCTCTCCTTTTTACTTTTTATGTAAAACCTCCAAACCCTGGGCAGTGGAGGGGCTGGCCTTATCCCCCTCGACAGGTGACTCCACCCACTGCCTCCGGCTTCGGTCGCACCGACCACACTCCATCGCCACACCATGGACACGCCGAGTTCTAGGGCTGAGCCGGGTTGCAGAGGCAATATCGACTCCGCCTGATCCGAAACCATTAGCATCTATTTTACACCAAAGCACACCCACGGTGGGGCACAGACGTCATTCTAATGTTCCGCTGAGAGTTAATTTCAGGTCTTTTAACCAGTCAGCAGTCCACTGTAACGCTCTAATTACATCACAGGATTTATTGATTGGCAGCCGTTCTTATCTGGGCAAATTATTTACGCAATTTTTATATGTTACCCCGTTTGTCATTGTCGGGTCACATACTGGGGTTTGAATCTGTGATTTTACAGTCCAAATTCCAGTTGCTTAATCCCAATATAAACACAGACCGATAAAGAATGGGCAGGGAGTGGTTTGCTGTTGCCGGCCTTGTAGTGTTGACCTATCCATAAACACCTCCGCAGCACTCATTAAATGTGTAAAAGTGGTGACATCAGTGCAAAGTGTCACATGTTTTATTTCTGTTTGACTGGGGGTTATCTGCTGCATGCTTAAACTCAAATGAAACGATTCACTTCCTGTTTGGAACGGCCTGCATCTCCCATGGCCTGCATCCAGGATCTCTGCGTCAGTGGCGGGCCGGTCTGCCTGCCTGCTGCCCCAGATCAGCCCTGACTCACACTTCCCTCAGCTCACGAGGACTATGACCACAGCGGATCAGCGCCACATGGCAGCCCTCTGACGTCGGTAAACAATCGGCCGGGCCCGGGCCTGAGCGCTCACATCTGCGGGAGTTCCGTATCCTAGCGGCTTCTCTGCAGCCATTTCCTGGAACTGCAAAGCCCAGCTTGAGCTCTGAAAACGTTTGGATAATTGCTTCACCAGTTCATGTTTAGATTTACACCAAAAATACACAAACAATTTAAGACAATGGCGTTAAAACCCAGACCTGGGTCAAAATAATATTCTTAAATAATTATTTGGGTAAATGTATTCAAAGCTTCGCTTATATGAAATTACCGCATTTGAAGTATTTAACATGATTGAATTTGAAATATTTACATTTTTGTCAAATACTTTCCAATAAATGAGTTTAATTTAGAAGATTGAAAGTTCATTACATAGTTTGGGATTTTGTAATGAAAAAACACAGACCAAAGCACCACAGGTACATTTGGGAAGCTGCGTTTTTAAATACAGTATTTAAAATAAATTCCTGAAAGGTTTTTGGTATTCGACCCAGGTTCGGTCACATGTTTATTCTCACATTATAACATATTACAGAAAAGATTTGCGCATCTTGAATTAACGAGGAGCCTGTAAAGTGCAGCTCGAGTAAACAAGGCTGCAACCAAGTGATATTTTAAAACAGACAAATTACCCAGCGGTGTCTCAGTTACTTAACCACTATACTTAAATGCCCACGGGTCTACTGGAGGTACTGGCAGAAGGTACGGCCCACAATAAATCTTTTTAACAATTAGACACGTCAGCCCAGCAGATCGTATATTTCATGCACCGCCTTACTAATCTTCTGTGCATGTTTCTGGGCAAGGGGTGTAAAGGACTAAAATAAGGCTTGTATTTAAACAGTTTCTCGTAAACGGTGCGTGCTCCGGGTCCCAGCGGCAGCTGCTGTGTCAGCATTGCCGGATGTGAAGGAGAATATCAAAACAGTCCGGTACGTGGTCTGCGTCCCATTAATCGCGTTTTGGTTTGAAACGCGCTCTGACCCCTCGCTACGTTTCGGATTTAATAAAATTAAATCAATTACAGACGTCTGGTCTGGTCTGGATAAATCCAAACAATCTGCATGTTTGTTTTAGACGTGCGCTTACTTCTTTCGTAGAATTTCTACGTTAAAGATTTTTAAATTTCTCCACACTGAAATACTGAAATTGTCAGGCTCGGCAAACAAAAATCCAAACGCTTTGTATGTTATCGCAGTACTCCAGGACAGCACTCCACGTCTTATCATTTTAGTACCCTTTGATGTTGATTTGTGACTAATCTTCGCTCTCCGAACACCACTTCTGTCTGTTACCCGTGTTTCTTATTATTTTAATTTACATCTTAGTATTTTTGCAAGACGCTCATATCCAAAGCGACGTACACAAGTTTGAGGATCAAACGCGTGATTTTAGATACCAAGGTACATAGAAAAGTGCTAAGGGGATTACATTATACAAATCAAGAACTATTACAACGCACAATGAACACTGGACTTCTTTATCGGCGTGGCACAAGATAAGCAATAATCATTTAGTATCTCAGTCGATTAAATCATTGTTGATCAATGATGAAACCGAGTAGCATTGCGAACCAGGAAAGCTACATGAGTGAAATGGTTTTGTCAACCAAAGAATGTCGCCCTTAATGCTCAAAATGTTTAATTACTGTTCGAATTAGAATAAAAGGGGGATCAGTCTAGTTGGTTTAAAGTTTTCTTACCACCGCATTACACGGGACACGGTTGTTGGGACTCCTAGATGTCATAAATCATGTACCCTGTACCTGGGAGACTGAGGAAGTAACCCAGAGTACAGCAGTGATGCTTGGTAGGCGACCCTAAAATCATGCAGGGACGGGGTGCGTAGTGGAGGGGGGTTGTTTTCGGATGCAGATATGCCTACGGTTGAGTCTTTCACTCTCTCTCTCTCTCTCTCTCTCTCTCTCTCTCTCTCTCTCTCTCTCTCTCTCTCTCTCTCTCTCTCTCTCTCTCTCTTCTTTTGAATTCGCTCTCGCTCTACTTCTCCTTGGGTGGAATAAATTACTTTCTTGAAATTAATTCGACATGACACAGGTGCAGCGGCCAAACTCTTGCTCATCGGTTCTCTCTCCCTTCCACAAAAAAAACTGGCCTCACATAACCCTCGCTCTCTTTTTCGCTCTGCCGCTTCAAGTATAAATTAACGCCCTACGTCTATATTACTGTGTCGAGCGCCAGTACAACTAATAAACACATGCAATCCAGTCTCCTCCACGGAGCTGACATTGCAGATTAATGCGTAAACCTGTACATGCAGGAGAACGAGCTCCCCCTGGTGGCAGTTTTTTTTACGAATTAAATTTCAAACCGGCTAAAGCGGTATGACTGGAATAAACAATCTGGTGTTTCCAAAGCATTAGGTAAGCGCACCTGAAAATAAAATCTAAAAAATAAACGACAGTAACGTTGAAAATGTAGTTACAGACAGTAATAGCTATCCACTGTGACACACTCTGGGACTGGTTCTCGATTACGGAGCTTCAAAGCTCTGCTGTGGGCGCCTCCCTCACACAGCAGGCGTTTATATTTTTAATGGTCAGGGGTCTCAGGAAACTGTGTCACATCACCTCAGACGATATGGGGTGCGTTCTCTTTACCTGGCAGTATTTGGGACAAGATAACGAGAAGTGCATCTCAGGTTTAGACGTTGGTGTTATAACCGCAAGGCCAATTCTCTCTAACACGCAGGATGTTTTTTTTTCTTGTGACTAGTATTTATTTTATTTTTTGTTACATTTTAATTTATTTTTCTAAAACGATATAACCGGTCTATTTACAGTTTTAAATGAAACTATTCACTATTTTCAGGTGTAGAAATCTGTTAACATGTCCATCGCCTTATCCCCGATACTGTATTCATTTTATAGAACCGTCTGTTTAAAAATAATAACATCATTAATTTGCAAAACGTGTGTTTTAACACAATTCCTCTAATTCTTTAACAAGTGGCCCATTGTGTATTTCATTCTCAATAGAGGGACTGGCCATCCCAAAGCCTACCAACAGAGATGCACGTTGCCATGCCCACGAACGGGACATTACCCTGGCGCAAGCCTGTCAGGGTACACGGTCCCAGACAAATTCGGACCCTAACATGGTGGACTTTATGACCACCACCAGACCATTGGAGTGGGGTGCCACACAAACTGCTCGTTGAATGATCCATCCCTTCACGCACACAGAGGTCAAAACAGATGAACCCCTTTGCCTTCTTACTCTGAATACGGCCATGTGAGGATGGACCCACTTTTAGCAAGGTGACCCGGTTTCCTAACCCACCCTACTTGGAGAAAACTGTACACTCTACTACTTGTCATTCTGCCTGTCTCAGCCACCTGAGAAACGATGTGGACTGTGAAACTTCATTGTTATATTCAGATTCCTTGTCTTCTTCACTACTTTTATTATTTAGTGTAATGTGCTAAAGCTTTAAGAAGCACTGGACAATTGGAAATGGCATTTCATGGTATTTAAAACTAACTGCTGGACCTACATGAACAAAAACATACCTCACTTGTCTCCATGTTCAATCGTCAAACGTAAATTCCAAGTGAAATGTTTGTATTTTGATTGGCAGCCCTGACTGATTGCTGTATGGCCCGGGGTGATTAACTGTTTGGGGGTTTTGTCCGCTGCTGTCGTTGTCATAAGAGGAAGCTATTTCACCTTGACATACTTTTAGGAATTTCCGAAAAGTGTCAGATCAGATTTGGAAGAAATAGCTCTACCTACTGGGCTTGGGTCGAACAACAGACAGAATTTGTTGCAACGCATCAAACAAACCAGCGTGAAGGGCATTGAAGAGACATATCTGGGATTTAAATACACTTGGTTTTTCCCTCAAAAAACCTCACATCATGCTAGTTTTGCAGTACTCCTAGATGACAGAATGAACACTCCAGCCTAAAATAATTGCATATAATATATGTTATGAATTAATAATTTACAGCTAAACATGCTCATTTTTGGCATTATATTACAATGCCAAATTTTGCATAGGTATATATTTAAATGGTCACAGTATATCTATTACACTGTGTTCTTTATATTAATAATATGGTCTGACAATAGCTGGATATTCCTTTTCTAGTTAACCCTAACCAGTTTTCTCGATCCATGGCTGTGCCTTGAGAAACAAAGAAATTTAAAAAATAAAACATTCAAAAAATCTCATATTCAAGAAAAAAATATGATCTTTTACACAAACAGAGAATGCTTGGGAAATGCTGGTAAATTCCTTTTCTCGACCTGTCAGCTTAAGACAATGAAACAGACATGTGAGTTTCGCACACAGTGGTCGTGGACCTCATTTCACTTTTGATCATGCCAGCACTGAGAAACTGTTACTGTAGCTATTTCGCCCACGGTGGTTTGCAGCAGGTTTGCAGAGAGTGGATGAGTAGCTAGGGTGAGCTACAGTACCTACTCAGATCAAAACCACACGCTCCTTTGAGCACGAGCGCTTTGATGTACCAGAAAACACTCTCTTGCTCCCTGGAGCCTGGAAGAGAATGTAAAATCCTAACCTCGCCCCTCACAGCACTAGAGAATCTGGCTTCAGGAGCTAGCTTGGGGGGGGCCTGGCTGTGTGGACAGATTCTGCACTGGCTGTCCTCGACGGTGTCCGTCAACGTGGCCAGTCCACTGTCGGGAAAAGTCATAAGAGAGATGCGTGCTCTCTGCGTGGTCACGGACAAACCTGCAGACATGTCAGTCTCCTGGAACCTTGAGAAATACAGACCCAAACATTCTTCATACCCGCAGATCCACGAGAAGCAAACGTACAGAACTTGACATCAGAGTTATCGTGAACTACCTGCAAAATAGCTGGCCTTTCATTAACATGATTATTTTACAATCTATATTCAGTATGTACTTCGACAATGTATGGATTACAAATAAATACACATAATAGCTGGTCTAGTCTTGTGGGATGAGGTGAGTGCTCTGCAAAAAGAGAGTCTAGACCACCAATGAGGCCCATTGGTTCAGTCAGAGATCGCACCAAGGTCTTGCAGCCACTGACTGAAAAAAAAAACGTATTTCGTTTTGTAGGAGCAAGACGCTAGGCTTCTTTGTTTTCCATTAATCAAATAAAAAGAGAAACATGTACTGTTGGTTCTCCAACTGGACTTCAGTGGGCTACACATGAAATAAGAGATTTAAATGTCAGATATATCTGACAACGTTCTTTCTGCTGTTTTTTTCAATTTGGGATTCTGCACAGCTTCAATTTTGTTTTTTCATTGGTATTAGATCTAAGCATCCGTTTGCGAGACTAACTAGGGATGATCCTGGTATCATTCTTCTACCAGTTTTTGTTTATTATACAGAGAAGTGGAGAGACTTAGATTTGAGTTAATGGCATTGTTCTGTCTATCACCGTTTTTAAATGTGTGATGTGTTATTAAAAATAATAATAATAACACATTTTCCTCACCGCCACTTCATTAGTCTTTTCATTTAACGAGGTACGATTAATGTGAGAAAACGAAAAATCGTAAAACGAGAAAAATAACCTAAAGTCAACCGCTTCATGCCAAATAAAATACATTTTGCCACGCTTTGAATAACTCAGACAAGTGACCAGGGGCACCCCAGTAATTTTTTATTTTATTTGCAAAAGAACCGCAGGCACCAATTGCAGACACTGACCCTTTCAAGTTCACAGAGCAATCGGAAAAGAGGAAATGCAAACATGCTGCTCGTAGTTTGTCCAGCAGGTGGCACTAACTTTCCGATGTATAACTTCCTGGTTATAGAGACAGACGTTTTGAGCAGAAGGGCTGCATTCTGCGTTTAATTTGTTGGAAGAAACATAGTAAATGTTGACCCATACACACAGAATATTTTATTTTATATGAAACTACTGATGAGCAATAAAAATAATACAGGTCCCACGAGTCGCCAACACTATGGAGAAGTGTTATAGTCTCCGTTATTAAGTCATCCTTTATCTTCTTTGATTTGTTCTACCTAGCGTTCACTGATGTAATTGAGGAGTTAATTGCAATCTATGGAATATTCTTGTCCGTAAATAGTTTTAATTTGACTTAAAAATTGAGAATTCTGGGTTTTATCTGGGTTTATTCTGGGGGGGGGGGGGGTGGCATGGAATCATTCTGAAGATACTACTACTCGATTTAAAATGAATTACATTGTTAAACATGATGTAAATATATCTTAACTACGTGGTTGAACCCGTAAACAGCGACCAGTCGATGATGAAGTTTCGACTCTCTGCCGTCAAATGTGTTTTAATTCATATAACGTTTTGTACCTCCGTGAGTTATCTCTGACACAGTGGCCAGGGTCTGTCTGTGTCTGTCTGAGTTCAGTTAACAGACATTAATCTTACTGAAAAGAACAGGAGAACAGCTAATCCAGTGATGTCGAGCAACATCATAAATGCCATGACATCACGACAGTGAGATTTAAACTGCAAATAACTGAGAACAGAACACCATTAAAGAATACGCTGTTCATGTGTAGGAGAATAAATAGGTTAATAGTTAATAGGTAATAAACCCTGGTAATAGGTAATAGGTAATAAATTAAATAGGACAATTTGATGGTTAAATGTTACGTTCATCACCAGTACGCTGTTGGCTCAAATCCCAAGGGGGAGACAGCTGCTGTTGTTGTATCCTCGAACAAGGTACTAAACCCGAATTGCTTCAATGAATGCTCAGCTTGGTCAATGGACTGTATAACGGTAAATATGCATCTCTCCACGGGCCGGTGTTTGACAGGCAATTAAATGATGTAATAAGTAAAAAACAAAGACACAAACCTAGTAAACACAGTACAAGTATTCTGGGCCTCAGTTCGCAATCAAAAGAGGAATAAACTTGCTTTGCAGTTCCGTGGTGTGATTTTCAGAGGCTGACAAATCTAATTTTAAAACTGAGTGCACTCTGACCAGCATAAGAACATAAGGGGGTTTTCCCCAGATAAAGGCTAAAGGCGAAGAGAAATTGGCACAGAGGAGGTGTGGTGGAAACAGAGGAGCAAATGTAAGGCCTCGATCAAGAAGAAGATTACAAGTTACATTTAAGCAGGATGTAGATCTTTGCTGCGTGACCATTTAAACATAAGCAATACCAAACATTAAAACTCATATTAAAAAGTGGAGGTCAGTGAGAGGCAAACAAGTGTCCCATGATGCAACGGTGCGAGGAATCAGGGGGTTGGCAGTATTGGCGGAGAATGCGCCGGGGGGAGGCCGGCTGAGAACAGCTTTGCCAAACCCACCCCTCCATCACAAGCCAAACCTGCCTTGGGTCCGTTTCAGGCACTGGCTGCCGGGTGAAGGAGCACTTCCTCTCTCCCTCCGAAAGTCACAGCTGTTTTCTTCAGAGGGATGGGGGGGGGGGGGGTCACAGTCCCTGTCCACAGTCCACAGTCCACGGTCACAGTCCCTGTCACAACCCATGGCCTGTCCCCAATTTCTCCAAGCAGGACTCAGGTAAAACCCTAACCCAGGGAGTAGCTTTTACAAGCAATCTAGGAGTGTAAGATAAGGTAACAAAGCAAAATGGGAGGAATTCACTTTGAGTGTCAGCTGACAAAACATTTTCACTGCATTTTCACATGGTGTGACTGAAGAGAAATCGTCAGTAACCATTGGCAGGCTGACCACTATTCTGAGCTTTAAACCCAGATATACAGTATGAATATGAAAAAAACTAAACCTTTTTCTGTTATTCCTTTTCTAAGCTGGTGTCGACCAAGTGGAACCATGGACATTTCGCAAGGGGAGCGTGTCAGTTCAAAGAGGATTGTGGGATTGTAAAACCGAGCCACCATCCGTCTCACAGCTTGAACCGGTTCTGGGCCCAAGAGAGCCAGAAACTCCCGGTTTTCCTGCACCCTACCCCCCAATCTCGTGCCTCTTATTCATTTGTATTTCAACATTTCTGTTAATCTGGAACGACCGAACAAATAATCACACCGACCGGACGTTAACCCTTCAAGCGGCAAGCATTCCATTATACACATTGATTCTTGGCAATGAATTAAACCAGTGGAAAGAACACTCTGGAAGTTGTTACAAAGTGGAGGTACTCTAGTGGCAGAGCACTCCGTCTGTGACAGTTTAATGGCAAAATGGATTAAAGAGGACACGGTAGCCTCCCAACAGTCAGAAGAGCATGATAGCAGGGGTGTGTCACAGTCACAGTTATTTTTTATTGGAGGAGGGCGGGGTGGGTGTGTTTGGGCTACGGACGCACATTTTCTTATTCCCCACACCTTGGGAGGAGGCCAGTGAAGCCTGGGGGGCGTTCCGGTCAGTCGGGGGTTAACGTGGCTCCGTTCCGGGCCCTAAGAGCAGCTGCTCTCACGAACAAAACCAAGATTCGGGCCGAGCCGGCGCTGTCAGGCTGGTGATGTATGACTTGTAGCAGGATGTTTCCAAGCTCCTTTGTCCGTATGGTCGCCGACATGTTATTTAACACGCGCCGCCTACAGAGCGGGGGACTTACAGCTTCACATCTGGCGGGCAGATTTCAGCGCAGGGCGCCCCCTAACGGGTCTAGTTCATTCGTCTTGAACCAGAGCCAAAAGTACGCCTTCATATGGCTCTACTGAGAGAGCAGCCCAATCCCATGCCTGAATCTCGGCACTACTGATAGAGGTGCCCAATCCCACGCATGAATCTCGGCTCTACTGTGAGAGGGACCCAATCACATGCCTGTTTCTCAGCTCTCCTGAGAGAGGGGCCCAATCACACGTCTGAATCTCAGCTCTACAGAGAGGGGCCCAATTACACGCCTGAATCTCAGCTCCACTGAGAGAGGGGCCCAATCCCACGCCTGAATCTCAGCTCTACTGAGAGAGGTGCCCAATCCCACGCCTGAATCTCGGCTCTACTGAGAGAGGGACCCAATCACACGCCTGAATCTCAGCTCTACAGAGAGGGGCCCAATTACACGCCTGAATCTCAGCTCCACTGAGAGAGGGGCCCAATCACACGCCTGAATCTCGGCTCTACAGAGAGGGAACTGAGCTACTTGGCTCTCGTTTTCTTCATCACCTTCCCTGGCCTAGAATTTGTCATAAAAGTCTTTGTCGCCACTTCGTTATGTTTGTTTTTGCAATTCGTTTTGTGAAAGCCCTTTGGCAAGTCCTAAGATTCAGTCTAATATATAAATATGGTAATGGACCTTGGGATTCAATCAACGGACAGAAGAAATGCTAAGCAGAGAGCTGTCATTTAGAGTGGAGAGTTCTATTAAGTGTACACCAGGAGGGAAGGTGCTGAGTGTTGACAGGAAAATGTTATTTCTCTGCACTGCATCAGCACTCTATGAGATTCCTGTCCCATGCGAAGCCGTAACCTTCTTCCTGCAGTCGTGACTCCATCCCCAGCTCCACCTGGGACGGCCGTGACTCCATCCCCTGCTCCACCTGGGACGGCCGTGACTCCATCCCCTGCTCTACCTGGGACGGTCGTGACTCCATCCCCAGCTCCACCTGGGACGGCCGTGACTCCATCCCCAGCTCCACCTGGGATGGCCGTGACTCCATCCCCAGCTCCACCTGGGACGGCCGTGACTCCATCCCCTGCTCTACCCAAAAGGTCGAGGCGGGGAGGCCTCAAAGCCGAGACTCGACAAGGCCGGAGCTCCAGGCCCCCAACGCACTGGCGGTCCAGAAAGACCCGTGAGAAAGCGAACACATCACTGGCAGGGTATTCGCCACCACTCTCCCCCAAAAGAATCAGCGACAGCACACTGGAGGGAAGCCTGAGTCGCAAGGCTGTGGTCTCCCCAGGTTTTCTCCAGGTCGGTTTAATGGGATTCCAAAGAGAAGGGTGAAGATTGATGTGTCCCCCGGGGGGGCGGATGTGCTCTCCCAGCATGGTGATCCAACAGACGGACTAGGCCCACCCCCACCCCCATCTCCCACCCCTTCCGCTGGACGACCTGTTGTTGAACACAGGGGGAGGGAACGTTAAATCAGACGAGAAGCAGGGTGGAAACTTCTTCTCTGTCAGGTGAGCGGGGACCCGTAGGATGACGCCCCACGACGGGACGCCCGATCCTAGACATTGGCTCGAAGGCCTCACTACTCTTTTGTGCCCGTGTCCCGCGGAAAAGACCCAAAGCCTCCCTGACTGTTAAAGACACATTCCACACACAAAATGTGGCCAAAGGTGACGGCTGTAGTCTGGTTAGTCCGGCTTTTTTGTCCCAAAAATGTGACAGGAATTCATGTTTAAAAGTGAATAGTATTGCTATTAACAGTGTCCTCATCATTACAATTACCAAAGTCTTTTAATTACACTCAGGTGACAATATAGCATAATTAATCCCCAGCATTGATGTGAATGTGATCAGCAAACTAGTTAACTAACACATACATGGATACATGAAGGAGGGTCTTATTTGATTTTGCCATGGTGTGTACATTTATAACGTATTATGTCATTTCCATCATGTTTAAGGTGGAACTTGTTAACTCAAACGAAACCATTTGAGTGATTGCTGAGTAAATGAAAAGATCACATCCCCGGTCAGTTCTGTGTTAAGTAACGGCCGATTAGTCAGTGCCTGGGAAAAGATAAGTTATCTCTATCGGGGAGTGTGATATCTGGCGACATGGCTAAGTATTCCCGCGAACCATTTACCATCACCACTGACTTCCTCTCTCCCCCCGCTGTCTCTCTGGTCGTGTGCAAACTCCCTTCACCCCACATCATGAAAAGTCATTCGGCACAAAGAAGGGAGTGTATTAGTCACCAAAGGCGGTCATTTGCACAATGTTTTTGTATTTATCCTTTATTTAGGCACGGAATACCATTGAGACACAGATCTCTTTTCCAAGGGAGCCCGCCTCACACTTATACGAAAATAAACAGACAAACGCAACACACTTAATAAAAACAAACGCAGTCGGAACAAAATTCTTTAATCAGCCGAGATGCACAGGCTTCCTCTAGCATGTGGACAACATACACGGATGACCCCCGTGAACAAACTAATAAGAGGACGCTGATGTCTGACGCGTGTCAATCAAATTGACTCTCACTGTGAACGTTCACCACATGCCGGCTGGCGTGTTTTTGCTCCTGG
Source organism: Hiodon alosoides (assembly GCA_025775065.1). NCBI lineage: Eukaryota > Metazoa > Chordata > Actinopteri > Hiodontiformes > Hiodontidae > Hiodon > Hiodon alosoides. The sequence goes on along the minus strand of JAOYSI010020159.1, from coordinate 18,717 downwards.
AACACTGGTCCTTTCACGGTTGGTATCACAGCAGGCACTGACCCATCCATGGCTCAGCCCAAAGCAGGCGGGGCAGTTTTTGAGTTGTTGCTGTTTTTGCTATCCTAAAAGCTTTGGGTTTGGATCCACCTCTTTGGGCCAGCTTTGTGAAAAGCCCCACGGTTCTGCTTTCCAAATCTCTCAAATGTGTTTATATTGCATCACATTGTGAAATGTAAAGTAGTAATCTCAAGGCCAACCTCAGCCGGTATCTCATCAAAGTCCCAAAGTTTTGACATGGAGAACAAAACGGGACGTGGTTAAAGGTCAACGCGTGTGTGTGTCCACTCTTCAGTGTCTATGTAAAAGACCAGCTCAGCTGGGAACAGGGCACTGTGCAACTGAAAATCAACACCAGGTTTGGTTGACACTTCACAGCTGGTGGGAGGGTAGACCATACCTCTGCCACCAGGGTCTCCTTATCTCAAGTGCAGTCAGGGAGTTGATGATAATCATAACAATTTCCATCCATCCATTTTCAAAACCGCTTATCCTGGTGAGGGTCACGGGGACACCAGAGCCATTCCCAGCAGGCGTACGGCACAATGCAGGGATACACCAAGGACAGGATACCAGCCCATCGCTGGGCAACACACACACACACACACAGACACATACACACACACCTACCTACAGGGCAATTTAGCAATTTGTACGGTGGGAGGAAACCGGAGGGCCCGGTGGAAACCCACACAGACACGGGGAGAACTTGCAGACTCCACACAGACAGGCACCTCGAGCCGGGACTCAAACCTGGGACTTAAACCCTCCCACTGTGAGGCAGCAGCGCTAACCACCGCACCACCATCACACCCCATAACAAGTTCCTTTTCTTTAAAAAAATAAATAAAGATGGTAGTTGAATTCATTTTCTTCCATACACCACCCCTGAAGGAAACCCACATTAACAGCTGATGTTACACATCACGGACTTCCTGTTCAAACTGCTCAGGATCAGTCAGATATAAATCATCACGCCCATATCTCTCATCTCCTTCTCTGACATTGCCTAACATTTCAATTAACATATTTATGTTTGACCAAAAAATATTTTCCAAGAAAGATTTGGGGTCTTAAAAAAAAAATATCCATGAAATTATCCCACTGTGAAGTAAAGACTATAAAGAATAAAGTCAGAACAAAATTACTAAAGAGATAAAAGAAGCATAGTTGTCATTCAGAATTTACTGCATAGTACATAATTATTGAACACCCCTTCTTCAAATGAATGTGAATTTCATGTCAATTTCTCTTTTCACTATGTACAAGTCCCTTGGGGGATAAAGGAATTCCCGCAAGATTTTTACACCTGAGCGGCCAGATGGGCATTAACATTACAAAAGGAACCATTTCGTGCTCATGTGCAAATCTCATCAAGTTCTCTCTAGTTAGCATCAGACATCTCTAATTGATTCCAGATGCATCACTTTTGGTCCAGCAGGCTGGGAAGCCAAGTAATGAGAGGTGGGCTGTGATCTGCAGCTCCACGCCCCGACAGGGCCAGGAAAACGCGCAGCAATTTTACGGTCAATTGGGCCGCTCATCTAATGCAATGCATACCCGGGCTGTGGGAACTGGCGCCGGCCCGTGCACACACACACATGCTCAGGAGCGCTCTAACGACTCGCAGACACACCTGCAGAGCTTGCTTGGGCTACTGGACCTGGAGGCAGACATTCTGCAGCGATGCCCCATGTTGAGTGTTTGATGTGCCATTTGTTCGCTTGCATTGCCGAGGGTGGACCTGTGATGCAAACCTAACCGCTACTCCACACTGACCGCTGCTCCACAGAGCTGATCTGACCACTGCTCCACACTGACCACTGCTCCACACTGCTGATCTGACAGCTGCTCCACACTGCTGATCCGACCGCTGCTCCACACTGACCACTGCTGATCTGACTGCTGCTCCACACTGACCACTGCTGATCTGACTGCTGCTCCACACTGCTGAATTCACCGCTGCCCTACTCTGACCACTGATCCACATTAACTACTGCTCTACACTGACCACTGCTCCACACTGACCGCTGCTCCACACTGCTGATCTGAACACTGCTCCACACTGCTGATCTGACAGCTGATCCACACTGACCACTGCTCCACACTGCTGATCTGACCGCTGCTCCACACTGCTGATCTGACCACTGTTCCACAATGACCACTGCTGATCTGTCTGCTGCTCCACACTGACCACTGCTGATCTGACTGTTGCTCCACACTGCTGAATTGACCGCTGCCCTACTCTGACCACTGTTCCACATTAACCACTGCTCTACACTGGCCACTGCTTCACACTGACCACATCTCCACACTAACCACTGCTCAACACTGACCACAACTTTCGACATTGACCGCTGCTCCACACTGAAAGCTGCTCTCCACACATTTTTGCATTTTTTCTGTGACCACATCAAGGGACCTGCAATTAGGGAGGCACTGTGATCTTAGCAGAAATAAAACCCTGGAATGCTCCGACCCCACGCAGCTCTTAATTGTTCACTCGGTGGCAAACTGAATCTTTAAATGAGCCGAACACCCACATATCACAGAAAGGCGTGAGAAATTCACTGTTAACTGTGCAATTATAAAACACATGCACTCAATTCAACAGAAAGCCAAGCCATCACATAGGCCGTATAACCATCTATGTCCTTATTAAAAAAGAAATCCAAAACAGGCCTTCTCAGCAAAAACAAGAAATGCAATCTTAAAAAAAATACTTATTCTGTTCTATCAGCACAAAACCACACCTCACGGTTGTAGCGCTGTTAATGCGAGTGAATTGCATTTCACACATTTGAAAATTATCAGAATCTTCTGGAAACTGTTCAAAGGTCATCTGGTGTTGACGGCGAGTATAAAAGAGGTTGCATACAAATAATATACACTAGGCATGACTCAATAGAGCTCACAGAACTTGACAGCATCCTCAACATCAGGAAAGGGCGCAAGTAAAACTAAAACCCAAGGCTGATGAGTGAAACGTGACTGGATCTGGCCTGCTCTGGGATCTGGGCTGTTCTGGGATCTGGCCTGCTCTGGGATCTGGCCTGCTCTGCGATCTGGGCTGTTCTGGGATCTGGCCTGCTCTGGGATCTGGGCTACCCTGGGATCTGGCCTGCTCTGGAATCTGGGCTACCCTGGGATCTGGGCTGTTCTGGGATCTGGGCTGCTCTGGGATCTGGCCTGCTCTGCGATCTGGGCTGTTCTGGCATCTGGCCTGCTCTGGGATCTGGGCTACCCTGGGATCTGGCCTGCTCTGGGATCTGGGCTGCTCTGGGATCTGGGCTGTTCTGGGATCTGGGCTGTTCTGGGATCTGGTCTGCTCTGGGATCTGGCCTGCTCTGGCACATAATAAATGACTGACTGTAGTGCCTTTCCTGAAGCCAGATCATAAAAAGATTAATATCTGTGGCAAAGAGGACGTCAACTGAACTGACAATCAAGATTCTGGAAAAATAATTTGAAAGACAATTCCATGGTTACGGGGGCTCTTGGTTTGCATTTGCTCCTCCCCCTGACAAACAGCCAACCTCTGGTGAGCAGAGTCATCTCAGCAGGTTTTTAAGGGACCATGAGGTCTTATGTGACTGCCAACCCATTTACAGCCTTAAATGTCAACAGAAGTAACTTATTGGCAGCCAGCGTAATAACCTAGGTGCTGGGTTCGGAATAATTTTTAGTGTATTAATGCCAGTATTTCAGCTACCTGATAAAATAGAATTACAGTAAGGTCTTTTCACACAATAAACGACTAATTTTATCTTAGAGGCGGACATCTTCTGTTCTACCCAAATTCTCCGGCTCAGTTGTAAACCCAAAGGCCTTAAGACAATAACTTGGATCTTTTGAACTTGAGTTTAGATGCAATTGTTTTATATGAAAGATTTTGGTCTAATTCCTGTTTCATTAGAATTTATCAAAAGGGAATTAAGACCCCTAACGTTTTATGCCCTTTAGGCTTAATTCCAGCCCAGCAAGATAAAGAAACCACACCTGGTTTCACTGACGTCTGCAGTCTTTTCATCTGCATATCGCTGAAAATTGAAAATTGAGAGGTAGCAAATAAAGGAAATAAGAAGGGGGCCTAGAAATGAACCTTTTAGGACACCATACTTAATGACCAGTTGTCCTTTATTCAGAACAACTTGAAATCTATCAGTAAAACATGATCTGAACCATGACAGAGCAGCCTTTTTAATACCCACATGGGCATCAAGCCCATAAAGATGGAAATGGTGGTCTGAAGAGTTAATATCAGATGCTAAGAGACTATCATTTCAGGAAATTCATCATAGTTTAAATTAACATGGTTCCCAGTTAGGACGTTGGCACTGACAAAACGTCAGTGATGTAACATAACATTAGAACAGATTACACACCAATGTATTTATATTTTTGTGGCAACTTCCTTCAGAACTATCTATGTTACCACCCTAGACCACCAGAAAGGACCTAACATAAATATATCTTTGGCTGTTATTTGCTGGACGGCTGAAGTCTCCACTCTTTGTAATTTCACCTTCAGGGCCCTGAGTCCTAAGTGGAAATTAGTGACTTGACGTTGTAATCATTTGTGTTTACTATCGGCCTATCTGGGGGTATAAACACCATGGAGGTAATAGAGACTGAAAGAGAGGTCATTAACTTTCGATGGAAGGAAGGCTAGGGCAGCGGTTTCTGGCCAACCAAAACTATTCCTGGGGAGCAGAGATCTCCAAAACGAAAAAGCACTGGAAAAACCTGAATACGTAGATGCTTTTTCCGGGGTATGTCGTGTCGGACAGAAAAGTTTTGGCCAAGGTTTGGCCAAGGTTACGGCGAAACATCGGGTTGCTCCTTGGATTGAACTGGCCTCATTTAGTTTGGGATTCATAGCTCCGTCAGTGGTGAACCCACTCTGCCTCTGTGGGAAAAACGCAGACAAGCCTCCAGCTCTATCGAGAAAGAGTGATAGAATTGTTTTTAAAGGTGCGTGCGTGCGTGCGTGCGTGCGTGCGTGCGTGCGTGCGTGCGTGCGTGCGTGCGTGAGAGAGAGAGAGAGCAAGCAGGCTCACTGAAACCATAGCTTTACCTCATTATCCACTGCTAAATTGTTAGAATGCACTGAGCCTGTGGCTTGGGCTGAGACGGTATCTGATGATGGCGCGCTTTCACACTGTAAACCATCTTATTTTATTTCCGTCTTAAGCTATTTATAAATGTTCTGTTCTGCAGAAGATTGCGGAGTATTTATTTTTTAAAATACAGCGATAAATCTAGATGTATAAATATAGGTCTGCAGCTAGGCATTAAGTTTTCAGGTTTGTCCACTGGGGGCACTGTCTATAAATGCCCCAAATCCCAGACTTAGCACCTACGTGCTCATGAAAATGAAAATATTTTGTGTTTCCTTTCCAAATGCTTTCTCTGTGATCAGTCTTTACCAGTCTTCTCTACCCAAATCTGAATCAAAACCTTACAGACCTGATAACGGAGGAAGTTCTTCAGAGTTCTCCAGGTATGCTGAAAAATACAGCTGTCTTCTACTTCAGTTCACTTTTTTCAGCCCTTTAATCGCTGTCCAGCCAGGATTTTTTCATATCTAAAAATCTCCAGCAAATAGCCCTGCTCATTATTTTTCAAGCATTGGACTGTAATTGCCAGTTTGAGCCAGCCCTAACATTATCAGTGTGTGTTGTACATGTTTTAAAGAGGCTTGTAATGTTTTGTGCAAACGTATGGGTCAACCATTTCCTGTTAACTAACGGTGTGGATAGCTGTCGTTTGTTAACCAATTAACCAATTATTTTGTTTTATGGCTGAAACTTTGGGAGTGGGAGAGAGTTGGAGAAAGTGTGACGTGTTTAACCAACAAGTTCACAGTCCATTAATTACTGTAGACAATGGAGGGAATGCGTGGTACACTGTCATAAACAGGCCGGCGCTCCAAACAGAAAGCCAGGTTGAAACCATACTAGAGTGGTATAAAAAATATATAAAGACAACTTCATAAAAAACACATAAATTACACCTAGCAGTGAGTCAAAAACGGCCCTCATTACATACAGTAACCCCCCCCCCCCCCCAGAAACCCGAAGAAAAGGAAACGGTGAAGCAAAGCTGTTTATTTTTAAAATGTGTGAGTCTGTCATTCTCTCTCTTGCCATGTGCTGTACACTATGACAATGTGAAAGGCTTTTCGTCTTTCAGCGCGCCACCCCCACCCCAGCCTTCCAGCTGCCATCCCACTGAGATTCAACATATTTTTAAAATCTCTCTCCAGACAGTGTGAACACACTTCTGTAATATTCCATAGCTTACATGACTATGAATTACTGAAAATACCACCTTTAAAATTACATTTAGTGTTTTTACTGAGAAAGAGAACACATTTTCCCATTTTTTTTCTCCTGACTGACACTGGGCGATTGGAGAGGATGGATCTGTTTTAGTTTTTGTAGAAAATTCCTGGTTATACATTTTTCAAACAGTGAATTTGTATCTGAATTGCAGAAAGTCACAGTGTTTTCTACGGTTTTAAGAAGCCTGAAGACAGTGGTATCTTAAGCAAGCTCTGTTGGCGATAGCTCTGTTAGAGTCTAGTTAGTTTGAGAGACTGCTAAAACCTTCAACGAGAGTGACCTCCAAAAGAGTTAACAGTCCAAAACAAAAGAGAGTTCTGAACTAGCAGGAAGAAATTTGCAGCAACTTTATTCTGTCAGGAGTTCAGAGGATTCAGAGAAATTCTGTATGTGCAAACACACCGTTGGTTTTTAAAATAAGTCAAGCAGTCAAGTCAAGCAGCGACAGCAAATATGTCGACCGGCAGAATTTTATTTGTGTAATTTGGAAGTGGAGTAAAGATCACCCTCCAACACCCTGAACATCAAACACGGATGAACGTGGCTGATGATGAAACTCAGCGGTCACATGACAAAGAGGTCCTATTACTTCCTAACAAGACTGGATAATCACACCAGACACCACACATTGCATTTCGTGTTTTTTTCAAGTTTGCAACGTTTGTGTCTCTGGGAGGCCTGGCGCCTTCTTCACTCGGACAAACTCTATGGTGTCCGGGGGCCTTCCTGAGATGTAAGAAGTCCATGGTATATCTAGGTCATCCCTCCCAGTGATGACCTCAGTGTTGTCTGGGGCTTTCCAGATTTATGTGACATGTGTAAGTGCTATACAGTGCAGATTGAGTACATCTGAGTATTTATGGCTAGTGTTAAAAACAGCGCTATTGTGTTTAAATGCTATAATATAGAATGAGACCTGTGAAATCTGCTGTTGCTGATCTTCTGCAGCGTAGGACAATTCCTTTGTCTTCTTGTGTCTAGCCCGGACCTGCGCTCAGTGTCTCATTGGGCCCAAATGGGCCCCGCCCTTCCCATCTCCTCCATGAATACTCACTTGGGCCGCTCCAGTGTTCTTGTCTCGGGTTAACCTGGTCTCAGTGTCCATCGCCCCAGATGGCCCCGCCCTTCCCATCTCCTCCATGAATACTCACTTGGGCCGCTCCAGTGTTCTTGTCTCGGGTGACCCGGGTCTCAGTGTCCATCACCCCAGATGGATAGAGAAGGGATAAGTGAGGGACAGTGTTCCCGTGACTGCCAGGCGTTTTTCTGACACACGTGGGCATGCTTTTCAGGTAATTTCTCTGATAAAGTTTCTACTGAAAGCCAGTGAACCTGCTTTCAAATCACGCCACCATTTCAAGCCGTAACTTTCGGCTGCAATAAAACCCTCAATGTCAAGAGGATAGATATGTGCAAACGGTCGCATTTTGGAGCAGCGCATAGATCTTATAGGCAACTGAACTCACAGAAAGGTTACCTCTGTGTATTTAATCTCGTCTGCGTTTTTAACCATAAAATGTGTGCTAGATTGTAGCGATAAATTTCACCCGCAGTCATTATGAAAGATTAATCGAGCCTGGATTTGTTGCTGCCTGCACAGATTTTGTGACTGCCATTATTCATTTTACCAACATCAGCACCGAAGGATAAATCTATATTAGAAAATCCAGATTTACTCTCTTACCTATTTAAAACCGTTAAAAAATAAGACCACCACACACATTAAATGAATCGCACACTAATCATTTCTGTGCAGTGTATCATAAGGGTTTTTATTTTATTTTTTTGGTAAAACACAGGTCTGATTGTATTCTTGTGAAGATTTTGGTCTCCCTCCTCTTCGTCTGCAAGGGAAGCCTGGAGAGACAATCACACTCTGCCACTCTGTCCTGGAAGCACAGAACAGGGAATTAGGCACGGCCCATTCTGGGGGCACAGAGAAACTTCTTAGAGAGTGTCTTCCAGGGTTACTCAGCTCTCTGTTCTCCTGTGCGGATCTCATGACAATGTGTGCTGGTTTAAAAAAAACCCACTGGGCCTGAAAGGTATGAATCAGTCCATTGTTTGCAGGTCTCGCGTTTTGAAGGGGATTTCTGATTCCTATCCTTCTAAGTGCCGGTCCCCGGTGGGGTTTGGGGATGATGCCTTCTGCAGATCTGATTTGTAATGCCGGCCCTTTGGCAGCAAAGTATTCCCTGTAAGCCAAAACAGAGCCGGAGCTGGCTATCGAACCCTTGTCATCACCCTTGCCGCCTGTTAATTGGCTGTCTAGGCAGGAAGGAAGTTGACTCCAGCTGGACTTTATTCATCAGTTGAGTCGGTCACCTGCAGCGGACTGAATCACACTGCTGATGATGTCACAGACCAGACCCAGGTGAGGACATAAAACAGGAAACCGTGATAAAACCGGCTGACCAACTGGTATAAATCCCTAAAATGTCAGAGACGATGAGATCAATTTTAGCCTGAAATAAATACCTTTAGTATGTCCTTTAGTATGTTGTAGAGCACTTTAAGGAAAATACCGGGGGGGGGGGGATGCTACCTCAAGGGACCCACAAAGCCCGACTGACAAAGCTCGATAGCGTCCGCCGCGCGATGGCTTTTTTAAACCACTGCTGTTCGTTAAAACGCAAGATTTCCTAAGGTTTCTTCAAGGCAACGCTGGCCATCTCAAAGCCAGCCGGCCGAATAGTTACAGATAAGAGTAGGCCTTATGCTCAATTACAATTCTGTAAAGGGAGCGTTTTTATCACACAGACAGACAGACTCAGTCTGGCGTTTTCACAATGTTATGGCAAGTTGTGACAGGATAATTGTAAAGGAAGTATTAACCTCCAGCTGGTCTGCAGACAGTAATTAACCTGGAGTCCAGTTTCCTCCTCGCCATTGCCATAATTGTAGAATTATATCGGTGTGACTCCTCACATTTTGGATTAACATCCAGCCGAATGCGCTTGTTAAGTTTCACGGGACTCTCAGAAACGTTTCCGGACCACCCACCCACCTCTGTGTGCACTTTGGCAACTCGTCATCTTGGCTCCTTTTGGAGCGAACCAGCGCACCTCGGACTGGGCCACGAAGCCCACATAGGTCATCCGTCACGAAGTATAACGTTCAAGAGCGGCGCTGGCGTTTTCCAACACTGCTCTCCGCGGCGCAGTGAGGCTTCCTACCAGACCGTCTCTTGGAACAAAGTAAAATAAAACAAATAAACCCCGAATGAGGTTTATGTCATTGTTATTGTTACAATTTTACTCTTTATGTTACATTGATGGCAAGTGAAGCTGGATGGATTATGTTTGAGCCAAATGAAACAAACAAGGAAGTGAAACAAAAATAATAGCATTAGCAGTTTACTTAATCAGAACGTAAATAACTTGTTCCCAGATATGTCTTCATCAATACAGGACACACCCAGAAATATGGCACTGCAAGATAATGTCGTCAATACCATGATCATTTAAAGTTGGATTACAGTACAGAATGTAACTTTTGATTACAGTTCTGCGGACATTTTACTATCGTTATTTAAAACTGATTTTGTATGGTGTAACTTAAGACTCACGTGTAAACGTGTAAACGTGTAAACTTTCACTTTAGTAGAAAATACATTGAAAGGCACAGAACGAGTCTGCTCTGCGCTAGGGCATCTCACCCACAACATTTCTGGATGTCCAGCCTACAGACCGGTCTCCACCAGGCAGAGCATCATGGACAAGTTTAACCCCACGCGTGCTTTGCGGTTCTGATCCCATTGAGTACCACTCAGAACTCTGGTCATGTTACGCTCTTTTTACTAGGTATCCAGTTTGAGTCCCCTAATTCCTGGCAGTGTCAAATCTTGATGAGGGATCGGAGTTAACGGTTTGGCTATTTTGTCCGCCTTCGCAATGGTGTGAGGCGGCGTATTGCAACACGGGGTTAAACCCTCCGATACTGTGCTGTTTAAAACAAGGCCGTATTACCGGCGAACACGGAAAGACTATGCTCTTTTAAAGCAGAGGTTTTGGGTTGAGTCCAATTAGAAGAAGTGTTCAGAAATTACAAAAACGGTAGTCTGACAGGGAAACGTGAACTTGGGTCATGGGTCATGGGTCATGGGTCGTGAAGAGACAGAGTGTCCAGATGCATATCGCTGGACACGAGCACGGCCAGGTGATGGAGTTGGATATGAAACGGGTGTAGGGACCGGTCCAGGGAAACGTCAGGCAACACAAGGCAAGGTTGTTAGTTAAGCCCATGGCACCTCAGGGAGCACAGACCATCAACTCATCCTCTCTTTTGCACTCTGTTCTAAACATACAAGACCAGGGGCCCTCCCAAATGTGATCAGCAAGTCCTCACTGAAGGGGAACAGCAGCAGCGGACGTAAACACACACTTGCAAAGCCTAATGGAGGGGTAGTACTCTGGAATGCAAGGACTATGTGAGGAGTTGAGCGTGGGCAGAAACCTCCTGCGTTGTGTTAAACTATTATCCAGAGAACCTCACCATAGCCGGACTGCTACAAACGACTCGTAACTCCTGGCAACGCCCGTTTCTCGGATCCAGTGGTGCGGTGGGCGCAGGGGAATGCAAAATCGTGCCACAGGTCATTCTCAACCAATGGGCTCGCACACAGGTGACGACAGAGCAGGAAGCCTGGTTCCAACGGCGGAAAAGTTGGCCAGAACCATTGCGGTTCTGGGGGGGGGTTCTCTGGCGTGGTCCCGGTTCACCCGTTCCACTGGAAGATCAGAGAGCTGTTACCTGCTCCTTGTGATGCATCATTGGTGGGCTGAGACAGGAGCCTTCCAGCACAAAGATGTTTCAGCCCTAAGGGTGTGTCAAGCCAATGGAGCATGAATTTATCGGTTTGCGGTGGTCCTCCCCACATCCAGACATTCATCCCATAGGCTGTTGTCAAGGAAAGAGTTGGACATTAGATGACCCCCATTGAACTAGCCTGAATGAACAAACCCCCACACTGGCTTTCGCTTCAGATGGATACCAAACACCCAACCGGGTGACATTCTGTTCACAGCCACTCATGGGAATCAAAGCCTTCCCAAATCCAAAGGTGCTTCCACACGTCCTCTTTTCACGAGTCACCTCGCCATTTTAAAACAAGTCAGCTCATCGTTGTTCTTTTGCCCGAAACCCCACCCCCCCAGGATGAGGGCTGCAAGATATATGTCGGGTGTCAGCAGGGATGGAGGGAGGCGGGGGTCGTCGGGGGACACGAATCGCTGGGTTTCTCTGCAGTCCGCATCCTTGTTCCCCAGCCCCGTAGGACGCCACATAGTTTGGCAGGCGATATTCAGATGGGAAGCCCGGCAGCGATGACAGAGAATGCCACAGGAACCCGTTCCCACAAAGACGGAATGCTGAAGCCAGCAGATCTGTGGGGCCACACCGGTTTTTTTCTTCTCCTTCAAGATTCCTGGGAAACGTATGCTCGCAAATTACCCACAGTGTGTGTACACACGCAAATGACACAAACCCGAAGGCTTAAATCAGCAGACCATGTGGGGATTCACAGGAACGCCGTGGCGACGTGCGAATGAAACGTGCAAATGGTGAGATGGAAAAGTCTTTTAAGTGCACCGGGAAATAAATGAAGTGCCAGGGTGGGCGGGCAGAATTGCACAAAGCTGCCTTTCAAGCAGTTAGCACTCTACAGCACTCAACTTTACCCCATCAATAAGGAATGAATGTATTATCACCACTGGCCGAGGGGAAGGAAATGTCACATTCCACTATACGGCCCTCACTGGAACAGGCCATTCCTGCCAATGCGCATTGCAAGGCTTCTAACACCTAAATTCCCAAAGCTGAAATCAGCAGCTTTCCACCAGACCCATTCAAGCTGTCATCCTTTTCCACTTTGGGCCGCTTTACAATCCCTTTAACTTAAGGTTCCGGTGATATATCATTTGGGAGAGGAGGGGGGTCGTGGGAGCAACCCATCCTCCTGAGAGGACTCCGGGCATTGGTTTCCCTTGGTCCAGGTAGTGGTTTCCTTTCTCCAGCCGCTTTTGTCTGAAACTCAAGGGTTTCCCGTTGTCGAGCTTCTGTGGCAACCGTTACCGACCGTCTTGGAAACCCTTGAGGCCTCCCCGGATGGTGAGTTCGTCTGTCCGCTGTCACGACGACGGAGACTTGTCCCCTCTGATTTCGGTAGACACCGCGGTGCCGCCGCTACGTGGGCACCGTAGTGGTCAGGCAGGTGAGGCTGCTGGTACCCGCCGTGCGACGTCCTGCTTCTTCCTTCAGACTCGTCTCCCATTCGGAGACTGAGGTTTCCTTCAGCTTTGAAGCCTACGCTGCAAAGCTGAAAGAGCATATTGGGAGACTAGCTGATGGGATACAGGGATTTTCTCCAGGCAGTTAGATATACTACATATTTATAGTCTTTTTCTGTCTACTTGATGTGGCTGCAACAATATAAAACATATATAACACCCAGTATGGCTTTTTTGATATTTTGATATTTTTAATGCCATTTCCCTTCCGCTTATAATACTGCAGAGAGCAGAGATTCTGTGTTGAAATACAGTGCTTGAAAATTACACAAATAATCATACAGTAAAAATGTGGCCCCTCAGTGTTGCAGCCCAGCAGCGCCCTCAATGAGGCATTAATTTGCCGTCCGCGGGGTAACTGGACGCCTTGTCACTCACGTTATCAATGGACTGTGAAGGCTTTTGGTATTTGGCACACGAGGTCCTCACATGAGGCGCCAACGCCAACACCGGCCCCTGGCCCCAGGACACCGGACAAACCGTTTTCTGTCATCGCAACACTTCACGCTGTCTCCACTCCACCGCCAGCAGCACAGAGAGAGCCTATTCAGAGTGAAGGCCGGCTCTCTCTGTGCCGCCGTTCAGAAAACGTCTTTCTTGGGAATTAAAGACAACTTTGGATGAAAGGTGGAGAGCGGATTTGGTTTTTTCTTTGGGGTTTTTTGATAGCATAATAGATCAAATACCCTATAATACGTATGTGGTACGTAATTTGCCATGGACAGATTCTCAATGATTCCTTTCATATACCTTCGCTCTGGGTGTTTTTTTCATGGTTTTTGTTGCTCTTAGTCGCTAATTTGGTAAAAATCAGCAACAATGTCACAAAATCCAAAGGTGGCCTTGTTAAATCAAGCCATGTTAACTCAACCCTACCATGTTTCTTTTATTCGACAGATATTGGCTGAGGCAAGAACTGCTCCGAGCAAACGTGGCACAGGTCCTTATAGCAACATGTGACAGACAGTGGACACCGTGCACAGCTAACACAATCCACCCAGCAAACCCAATCCGCACAGCTAACACAGTCCACACAGCTAACACAGTCCACACAGCTAACAAAGTCAGCACAGCTAACACAGTCCGCACAGCTAACACAGTCCACACAGCTAACAAAGTCCGCACAGCTAACACAGTCCACACAGCTAAGCCAGTCCACACAGTTTACACATTCCACACAGCCAACACAGTCCACACAGCTAACACAGTCCACACAGCTAACAAAGTCCGCACAGCTAACACAGTCCACACAGCTAACACTTTCCACACAGCCAACACAGTCCGCACAGCTAACACAGTCCACACAGCCAACACAGTCAACACAGCTAACATAGTCCACACAGCTAACACATTCCACACAGCCAACACAGTCCACACAGCTAACACAGTCCACACAGCTAACACATTCCACACAGCCAACACAGTCCACACAGCTAACACAGCCCACACAGCTAACACAGTCCACACAGCCAACACGGTCCACACAGCCAACACAGTTCACACAGCCAACACAGTCCACACAGCCAACACATCCACACAGCTAACACAGCCCACACAGCTAACATGGCCCTTGGAAACCCTACAGCCAGGGCCGTTGTTGACGCTACTTGCAGCATCCCTCGAGGCGCCTGCTCCCTGTGAAGCCCCCACATCCTGACCAGTTTGATTCTTTTGTACGCCCTCCAAACCTGCACGGCCAGGAACTTCCAGTCACAGAGCGAAGATTTATGAAGCCCTCGCCGTCGGCGTTAACCCGCCCCCATCAGGCAGAGGGTTTACTCTGAAAACAATAATATCCGCAGGGACCACGCTCCGCGGGGCCAACGCGGCCTTGTTTATCTTGACATCAGCCGCCCCGCGTCGAGCCGCCAGACGAGTCCCAACCCCACCGTACGTGAAGCACTTTTTTACGCCGCACGAGTGCTCCCCTCTCCCTCTCCCTCTCCCTCTCCCTCCACTTCCCTCCGCCGCTTTCTCCCACTCTCTCCCTCGTATCACAGGCCATTTAACACGCGCCAGAAAGAAAGCCCCCAAAAAAATGTGTGCGTGGGAGAGAGTGTACGTGATGAGAAAGGAGTTGGAGCGCAGCTGAATAACGGGAAACCGGGCTAAGGGTCCCTCTCACGAATGAGGACGACCTGAGTCAGAACAGGGAGGAAAAAAAGGGGAGTGTTTGTTCCTATTGTCTCCCACAGCAGTACCACTTCACAGGCATCCAGCAGGTGGGAGGACCCCCCTCCTTTATCTAGCATGGTTTTGACCATGGTAATATACTGCAGAGAGAGTGTTTAAGTGGGACGCACCAAAAAGAGGGGTGAGAAAATAATCTTGTTCTAAATCTGGAGAAATGAAAGGAACTGAACATGTGTAACAAGAATCAGAATTTAAAACAGGGAGTGATAGCCAGGGATAGCCTCTTTGGCTATCAAGGTGGTGATAAGAGCCAAGCCGTCCTGAGATAGGTACCACATGCTACTCAAAACCCTTCTCTATGCCTTAAACGGCGTAGTGCACCCAAACCACCCATCGCTGCATGTTGGACAGGCCATAAAGGGTTCAAAACAGCGAGACCATAGTAAAGGCATCAGTCACTCGGGTTACCTTGCCAACAGCATTCACTCATGGTACGCTTCACGACTCGTTCCCCTCATTCTAATCGTTCTTATTCATTTTTTAAATGTCTGGCCGCAACCTGCCACGCCTTCCCTAAACCTTTCCTTGTTCTTTTTGACTTGGCACGTTGTTAAAGCACAGCACTTCCCGGCAGAAAACAAAGAAAATCCCTTTGCTGGGATCTCCGGAGGAATTTTTCAGTACCTGTTGAAGGTCCAGACACTGAACTGACGTATCACAGCCACTGCAATGTCATAGCTTAGCATTTCGACGTTTTTAAGAAGCCATTATCCCTTTCCTGTGGCTTTTTTCAGGTTAATAAACGGGTTGTGGGTACACTGTACATGTCACTTTAGAATTGTTTTAAACGAACAAACGCAGCGTCTGTCACTTTACCACCGGTGGGTTTCTTTATTTATTCGTTCCAAAGGTACCGGGCCCTTCCTGGCCCCATCTCAAAGTCCCACAGTGGAACTCCGCCAGACCCCAGCATTTTCCCTCTCCCCTCCCTGGCCGAGTGTCGTGTCACTGAGACGGTAAGTGAAGGGTGAGGATCGCGGGCAGCGAATGGCGGATCCTGCGCAGAGAAAGGGGTGAAGGGGGGACATCCACTCCCGTTCCTTAGACCTCCTCCACAAGCTCCGCCAGGTGCCTGCGACGACAGAGTCCGGCGGTCGGAAAAGCCAGCGCGGCGACAGCAGAACATGGCATGGAAACGGCTGCCATGCAGGGAGCGAGGGGCAAAAGTGTGGCAGGGGACTGGAAAAACCCAGTGGCGCGACTGGAAAACTACAACAAGGAGTTAACTGGGATAGCCTGGCCTTAGGAAAAAAGGCGAACTGTTTACTCCCACTATTACCTATATGTGGGTGAGATGCTAGTTTGTCATTTGTCTCAACAGGCATGTAACACAAAAGAAAAAATCCTGCATAGGATCTTGGGTATTTTGTGTTTAACCGAAGGCAGGCTGCGAGGTATAATTTGGGATAAACCCGATATTAGGATCTGACTCAAATGAGTAATGCCCGCCAGCTCTCAACCAGAATCCACAAGGATTTCACATTTCTTTAAGGACACAGATTTACGACCACAAATAACAGGTGATGCGATCTGGCGGTGAGACGGGGTCCCGAGTAATAGCGAATAATTAGGACTCCGTGATGCACCAGCTACACCAATGGACTCTGACCCTTTGAGTCACGGGTTGCTGGAGTGGGAGACGTGTTTCACCTCCGCACCTCCTCATAGCTCCAGAGTTTCAGTGCGAGTAAATGGTTATGCAATGTGACGAAACGAGCTACAAACGTGACTAGAACACAATGGACGGAGCAACGACCAGGACTGAGGAGCGAGGCCAGAACTTCGACAGCGGGATTTAACCAGGAACTCTTTAGAGAGCCATGAAAAACTTCAGAGAAAAGGGGGCGCTCTGGATTAGGCCTCAAGCATCGCTGCAATGCAAAATTCGAAGGTGACAGTCTTACACTAATTCTTAAAAAGTGAAAAGTAAACTTAAAAAACTGGGAAACTCAGTAAATCACAGTAAGTCACAATTCCCTACTGTTTTATAACGTGTTTGTTTGACTTTTTTTTTTATGTCTCCACGCAACAGAAAACTAGAATCGAGGAGAAAACTTCTGTTTTTTTTCCGGATCCCGCAAAGTTAAGACGTTGGTAGCTACTTCCTGCTTCCTTAGAAGGTGAAGGTGCAGGTAAGACCACAAGCCCTGGCCAAACCTGTGCAAATTTAATTTAATCAGTGTTTCCTTTTGTAGATCCAAAAACCACGCAGTTTGTGTGTGTTCCCACCTCTGACCCCCTCGGTCAAGATGTAATTTGTCCACAACCATTTTTTCACTTTATATAACCATACATTTTTTTTTAATTATGTTAAATATCTGTGCAAGCAGTTTTTTCAAATGGTCAAATTAAGCCCTGGGAGTAACTCCTGGACACAAATGTGTTCTTTTCAACGTTTTTATTCTGGTGAGTCAACTTGTTGGAGACGGTTAACTTTTACAGATTTTTTAAAAAATCCTCACTGTGTTGTGAAGCTTTGCAAGGATGCCGTGTTTTGAAATGTATAAAGGAGGTCATTAAAAACCTCCAGTGTGTGCGTCAACGTGTGTTTTTGTGTATTTGTTTAAACCCACGATAAATTATAACGGGACATTGCTTCATGTTTGCTTTTATTTCAGCATACACATTTGCAGAAACTTGTGTTAGTGGCTGTTTCGACGCCTGATTCACGGTGTCAGGGGCCCGTGATTTAATCCCAGCAATTGAATATGCGTTATCCGTTAGACGGATCGCTGAATGTGACGTTGCAGTGAGGAACAGCAGGACTTCGGGCTATTTTAGGACATTATGTATACATCTGAGTCTCCGTTACATTTTTGTGGACGGCAGAAAATACCGTATATCATAAAATGACCGTATATCATAATAAGTGTGACATGCCGGCATGCTGCAGGTGCCAGGAACTTGTGATTAAAAGTCCCCCTCATGGAAGGCAGGGGTACGTCCGCGAGTCAATGAATTGGCTCTGCGGCGCTTTTTTTTCCGCCCAGTTGTCTCCCTTGTTTTTCTTTCCATTCGAAACAGCGCTCCGCCGATGCCAAGCTGGCTGAATCTGCCAGACCGAAACGCGTTCCAAAGAAATAAATAGCAGTCATCTCTGTGTTTCTGTTGGCAAATTATTTCATTAATATCGAAGAGCAGCGTGAGACGGGGGTTGCACTCGCGCAGCTTGGCTATCGCAAATATTTCTGCCATCATTCAAGGACACTGGAGAAACATCAGTCCAGAACTATGGGCTTACTGATTTTACTGATTGAATTTTTTTAGGAGCTTGAGAAGCTGATGATTGATGAGGTTTGGAAACATATCTCATGCTTTCGAAATTCGCCTGGCTGTCAGATTGAGGGGGCGGGGGGTGCGGGTGCCGGGTGGGGGATATGGTTTTAATTGAACGTGGGCATATGGGTATAGATTCCAGAAGCACCACATCCCAAAACTGCCTGATGTCAGAAGGCTGGAGTAATGTGTAGATCTGCAGAATAGGTTACCACAGTTAGCGGCACCTGCGTCAGCATCAGCTCCTACTTACCCTGGAACCCACATGTTTCATGCAAGAGGGGCCTCTGCATTGGATCTAGCTTTCAAATGGAAACGACCTGACAAAACAGAACAGATTTGCCATTCTGATTCTATTAATGAACCCGCCCGGTGCAGGGTTTTAGGGCTACGTGGGGCTATCGCTAACCACACCATCCCTAAGCACAGACAAAAGAAACTGGATCTTACACTATAGCTCCGTTAAAAAGGACCCCGTAGCGTGGGTGTGAAATGGAATCTCTCTCTCTCTCTCTCTCTCTCTCTCTCTCTCTCTCTCTCTCTCTCTCTCTCTCTCTCTCTCTCTCCTCTGTCTC
>JAOYSI010020142.1:5140-35397 GCA_025775065.1 Hiodon alosoides | reverse complement strand
TTTTGTATCTGTGTTCGTACTGAGCTCTTTCCCCAGAAACTGTCATCTGTTAGGACAGCTGGTGTTTATCCCTCACTTCATCATGTCAAGTATCCAAGCATGTCATTGCAAAATTAACGTCAAAATCAAACGTCAATCATCTTAGTTGCAAATAAGATTTATTTTTGTTTAGTTTGGTTTTTGTTTTTAAAATGCACTAAACTCAGATCTTAGTAGTCTATTATGGGTTTTCTGTGATGCAGTTGCCAAGAATAAAGGCACAGAAAGAATGACAACAATGGTAATTCATAATAATTAACAGTATTTGATGAATTCACATATTATTTTAAATTCTAGAGATGTTTCTCTGTCTCTAGAATTTGCAGCATAGTCTTTCTTGCTGTAACCTAGCTCCTCAGATTAAAATGATCCTGAAGGAAGTTTTGACGGTGGGCCGTGCTCAGCCCTGGAGTGGTGAAGTGGTTGTAGGGGAATTTTTCAAACTAAAAGAACCATAGAAGAAGCATATTGGTATTTTATGATTTGTTCCTAGAATTAATGCCTGGCTTATAGCAGGTTTAAATAAAAATAAATCTAAACAAAAATCTCACCTACTTCATCCCCGTAGCAACCAGAACATTTCACAATCATATCAAATTAGGTTCAAAAGAGAGTCATTAGTAGAAAGAAAAAAAAGTAGAAGCGCTGACTCTCTGACTTCCACTATGAAAGGAAGTTTTAATTCATCAATGTTGGACAAAACTGGGCCATTAGGAATCTTCAGCCTCCTGTTATTTGCATTCAAAAGAGGTTTAAGTGTGACTTTTCTCCCAGAACTTTCATATTGTCTGCAAAAATAACAAAAGAAGCTGAAGATGAAGTGAATTGCATTGATAGAGCTAATTGAATGATCTTTTCATTTTCTCCGTATCTGGTTATTTCTGGTCCTTTTACAATTCTACTGCTGCGCTTCCTGGCATCCGATAGTATTCATACCCGTGATTAATAGTTAAAAAAAAAAAAAAAGATTTACAAATTGGAAGTTGTCAGGGTTGCTTTGCTGAGAGCTGTGATCCATCTGAGGGCTTGACACGCCATTAGCTGAGCAGCAGATTGCTGTGTGTGTTTATGAGACTGAGAACGGCAAGGTGTGGCTGTCTTCATCATTAGGATAGACTTTTCCACAAGGCGGTTCAACTGGGCCTGTAAGTGTCCTATATCTGAATTAGAAGAAACATCTGTAGAAGCCACCCCCCATGCGTTTTAAACAGTCGGTTCAAAGGGCCTGGTTTGAACTGGCAGGCAGATGCGCTTTGACTCTGCTTCTAACATCTCTTGCAAACACTGTTCGCTCAGACAATGCTTGAGTAGCGTATGAAAAGGGTCTTCTGCCTTGCCACAGACCAGCAACAAGCCCTCCTTCACTCTGCTTCAGATCTTCAGGACTTTAGTCCACTCCTGTGGATTGATTGGACACAAGCCGTCCAGATTGTATGGTGTCCTTCCCTTAAAATCTGCAGAGATAATGGCCTCATCCTGGCTTGTACCAACTGCGTCAAGATCCCCGCGTAGTGGCTTCTGCAGTGCTTTCTCGTCTAAAGGTGAGAAAATCTGTGTAATCCCTTTGAGTTGTCACGCATGACCTTGAACATGCTCTGCAGATTCATCATATCGGGCTTCATCCTCCCGGTTACCTGTCCGTCTCTAAGCCTCTGCTGCTTAAACTCCGGGTTTGTGTGAACGCTGAAAGGCTGCTACTTTATGGTCTTACTGAGATCTCTTGGGTCCAAGGAGGCTCTTATTATGCCAGTTTTCTTTCCTGGGATCAAGAGATTGCTCCAGTCGTCTGTTAGCTTTTATACTTTTGCTAATTGCCACTAATTCTTATAGACAATACAGAGATCCTCTCAATTTATCGTTCTTGACATATGGACATATGGAGTTTGTCTGCACCTATTGAAAACTTGAGGGAAAATAGTGGTGTGTGTGTAAGCGTAGTTTAAATCTGGGAAGTGCGGATCAACCAAGGCTTGTGCCTTCTGGGTGAGTAGCTTTCATCTTCGCTACGCTGGTGTTAGCTTGTGCGTCATTGCTTTAAAGGGTGTGCTAGCATCAGCCCCCTTTGTTATAAAACAGCTAATATAAACGCTATAACGGTCTCCTAATGAGTGCGTTAGTGCACAAACCTGCATTGAGTTTAGCTCTCTGTACCAGAGTTTACAAACCAATGACCATGATTACTACATCCTCGACTTCTTCAACGTGCATTTTGCAAGACCCATCTGCTCTGCACATTTCACCAATTATTTATTTATTTATTTTAAAGCTGTCGTACTACTTTGTAGAATACCAGTTTAGCTGAAATATAAATATAAAATCCAATCCAATAATAATGGATGGAAATCTTCAATCACTGCTGTTGCTTGCAGTTTTTTCTAAGACATGTCACACTGTGATTATTATTCCCCATACGTCCACATGCCTGCAGTAGCAAATGATTTTGTTAACGTGAAGTTAGGATATTGATGGTTCTCAGTCTGAAGAAGATTGCGGGAAACTGCAGGCGACCCACCAACCCCCTGCTCATTCGGATCTGATGACTACAGAGCCGTAGTCATCACCCATCCTAAGCATTAATCAGCTCCACCCACGCATTCTTCATCGGAAGAAGTGGGGGGGGTGGTAAGGCCAAAGTCTATGGTGTGAGTCAGCGTAGGACGTTGAATGGGAGACCCCAGGGCTGGTTGATAGATAGCCATTGGATATAAAATTCGGAATGTGTGGCGAACACCAATCTTGCATGGGAGATGTGCCCATTACACCGTGGAGGGAGGTGTATGAAGTTGGCTCATGCATTTCATTGGTGAGCGGAGCAACATTGGATGAAGAATGGGGGCTGTCTCCATTTTCCTCTGGTTTAGTATTTTATTTTATAGTTGCCTAGCAAAAGGACATTTTAGAGGACATACCATACTTTTTTTTTTTTACGGATGTAGAGCCACTTCTAACAAGTGCATAAGGTCAGGAAAGGCGGAATAAACAAGACTAAATTACAGGATCTGGATAGAGAAAGGACATTCCAGCTTACACTCATTCAAGGAGGGGCATCTCTCTTTTTAAGAGTCTACATATCGTTAGCATCAGAAGGATTAGTAATGTATAGATACGATAAAGGATTTTTGCTAGCTGATTCGGTTGTCCGATGTAATTGAACCTGAGAGGCGAGCCGGGCCGTTTAGTGGAGGCTCCATTGGTCCTGGGAATACTGGCCCCACTGCACACAGGCCTTGGGCCTTGAGCTACTCAGTCTTGTCAAGGAAGGGGATGTGTGACAGAACTTGAGTGGTTCCGCTGCCCCCCTTCCTGTGTCAGGAGTAGCACAGAGGAAACGCCAGTCAGGGCTCAATTAGGGCCCCTCACCGATCTAAGCCATCTTGGACTCTGCTCCCCACCGCCTCACTGGGTATCTCGGAGCCTGTTGAAAGTATAGAATAAAAAAAGGAGGCGAGTTGTCGGTCCGAGTAATTAGTCTTCTCTGGTAGAGGAGGCTGCCAGACGTTGTGACGCGGAGCAGATTGCCCGTCCGGTCCACAGAGACACCCTGTCACTGTGCGGTGAGCCAGCCGGCCGCCACCTCTCCAGTTCCTCTCTGTCTTCCACACAGCTGGATCCCAGGCAGAAGAGAACCAGAGGAAAGAACGATCAAACTCAAAGTGCCACGAAAACAAGGGTAGGACAACATCACTACTGTTTTTTATACACAGACCAAACTCACAGTGCCATGAATACAAGACAAGGACAACTTCATTACTGCTTCGCTTTACACAGACCAAACTCACTACTGGTTTTTCTACAAAGACCAAACTCACAGTGCTAAGAATACAGGGCAAGGGAAACATCACTACTGTTTTTTATACACAGACCAAACTCACAGTGCCATGAATACAGGACAAGGACAACTTCATTACTGCTTCGCTTTACACAGACCAAACTCACAGTGCTAAGGATACAGGGGAAGGAAAACATCTTTTTTTTTTTTTTACTTTGCCGAAAGAGTCTGTTAATTTAAATTTATGTTTCTGAATGACCTATGATGGAAAAAAAAAATTATATTTTAGGGAACTTCTAAGAAGTGTTTTTACTCATACAGTGGATATCCTGCTGTGACAATATTCTATACTAAGCTTCATTTTTGTTTAAATACAAGATAGTATTGACTTTTTTTTAATGATCAGTGCATAACCATTCCCCGTGGAAGGGGATATTCACATCCCTAAGCGAATGTGCCCAAATTTAATCCAGTCCTGCAGCCGGGAGGATTACTGCTGGAGTAAATGGCAGTTTGTGTGACAAGGTGCCAAGCTATTACCTTGACACAGAAGCCGAGGGTGAAAAATTAGGGTATCTCAAAGAGAAACGTTTGGAGCGGAGCCCTAAGCATAAGCGACGCTGTCATCTGTCCTGTATAAAGGTCACATCTGTTTATTCTGAACAGTTTATAGGTTGTTTTCGGTTCCGTCTGTCTATGCAAATATTCCTGGGTGGCATTCAAAGTAAAGTTTCCGATCAAACCTGCCCGGTAGCCACCTGAATTGTTTATATGTATTGAGTTTATTAATATTTATTCATTGGTCTATATTAGGTACATGCTTAATTTGTGTGATACAGAAAAGTTTGATAAAAAGGCTTTTCTTAATAAAAGTGTTACCTCTTTAAAATCACTTGAAGGTAAAATATTTTCAAGCAAGAAAAGTGACCCATGACATGTTTTAGCCCATTAAAATATGCAGCAGACTGTGGATATGGGCAGGTACAATAAATTTGTGCGGGGGAGGGTTATGACGGCTGTGAACCGTGTAATTCCTGACAATCCTATCTCCCGGGGGGTGGGGGGGGTGAATGCATCCAACCATTTTTTGCTGTTAAACTGCTCTTCATGGCCTGGCTGGGCACTGCTTTATGTGTGTGTCAGCGGGACCACGTCCTAGGCTCAAAAGACTGCCGTGCCTTACCGCATACGGTCAGGTGGCCCGGGGAAGCGCCTGTCGGTGATTGTTTCCAGCTAGTTATTGCTCTCTGACCCCATTCTCCCTTTATTTCTAAAGACTTATTACTACAGAGTGGTGAGAGGGCATGCCGGTCCTCCAGGGTTTTCAGACTAACTCTCAATTAGCATCTGATCTTCACCTGGGAGCACCAGGTGAGATCATTTCTAATTCAAATGATGACTCCAATTAAGCCATTAAAAGGCTAGGTGGAACAGATATCTGCAGACTCGGCGACTCTTGAGAATTGGGGTTGGCAACCCCTGCTAAAAAGACATACGATGGATATTAGTGGAACATATACAGATTTTCTGCATTTTTAACATTTCATTTGTTCAGATATTTTAGTGGGTTGTAGAAATGTGGCCCCGTTTCCAAACCAAACCATAATACAAACTGCAAATATCCAAAAGAAACAATCCACTGTCAATTTTTCCGGTGCGCAGCAGTTACAGTGAGGGACAGTACCCAAGCATGAAAGGAATATGATAATTTGACTTTATTATAAATCTCCAACAAAGAACCAGTAAATGACCAATATGTCGTAGAAGGACTATTCGGCTGTCCAAATACCCCAGCTCATCAGGGAATGTAGACATCACGGAAACTGTGCTGTCCGTAGGGACTGAGAGAATTGCTTATATAATTGAAATGATGATAATAGCTAACTGCTCCAGTGTGTCAGAAGGAGCACAAATCTTAAATGATTAATCTCTGTGAGCATGGTGTTTTAATCTTATGGGTTTCCTTACTTTGATGAAAAAGGGAATTTAGAAATAGACATAAATTAGTAAAAATTTCTAGGTGTTGAGCAATTCGGTTTGATGGCATTTAATTGAAGCATTGGATTAATTCCACATTTCATGTTGTTGCATGTGTGGCAGAACTCACCTAAAAGTGAGACATTTCTGTCACTGGAATCCCTTTTTTTTGTTGGTTCATTAACAATTAACACAAAACACAATTGAACAATTAGTTGTGCTAAATATTAGCATGCAAGCATCAAATGGTTTTGGATATGGATTTGTCCCTCAATAATATATGTTTAATATCTTTCTGAGATAACCGCTAGTGCTTGAGTCACTTGAAAAAGCTAAGCTAAAATTTAGGTTGGCCCTGTTTACTTCTAGCTTAATGAATTTATGTATTAATCTGTTGGTTATCGGGTTGAAATTGGTTGACTTTCAATAATAAAAAATGAGATATGAAGCCGAGAAGGGCCCATTTTCCCCCGATTTTACGAAGAGCTCTCCTCAAAGAGAGATGAAACCATTAAATGTGTTTACCATCTTTTTTCTCGCAGTGTCAAAAGTGTACTCTTGTTAACTTGCAGAGTGTCAACGATGATGGCAGATGTGAATAACTGCATTGCCATTTTAACAGCCCAACGTGCTGCTGCTCTGAGTGCACATCATTTTAAATGGACCCATGAGACCATGCTTTGCACTGCACTGCCCCTTCGCATGGGGATTAGTGCTGCATTTCTGTTGGCCCAAGTCTAGACAAGTGGAATGACTGTGGCCAACAGCGATCCGCTGTAGACAAACAAGCCCCTAAGAAAACGCCACTGTTAAATCACTCAAACGGAGTTCCTTAAATAAGTACAGCATCAGCTTAAGAGCAGAGCACACAGATATTATTTAAACAGAGCTCAGAAACGTTTTCAAGCATAGCGCTTGTTGGGTTTGATCACTTCGGTTCTTCTGGATCCTTCTCCATGGTTAATGTTGACCTGATGATGTATGGTCGCAAAGGAGAGGTTGCTCAGCAGTGTCCGAGTAATAATCGGGCCTTTGGGCCTTGAAATATGCAGACGTCCATTGGTATGAACTAATTTGGTTGACCTATCCCTGTTGCATGGGCTGGCCCTCGTCGGAACTGGACACCCCTAAGAAGCTCCAGCTATCTCCAGGCTACGAAGCGGGGCGTGATCCGGAGTTCACGCCCGCACCCAACCCCTGGAATCGCTATTAATGAAAGCATGTCCTGCCCGGCTTATGGGGTCCTGCCCTTCCTATGCAACGCCAGCATGTCACCACAGAAGAAAATGGGGTTACTCGGGGTTAATGAAGTCCAATTCACTTTCCCCCTTCAGTACGATCTCTACCAGCGTGTCACTGTCAGAGAACACCTGGCCGCCCCGAACGAGACGAGCGCAATGCAATTTGCCAAAAAAATAAGAGAATGCAGACTGACTGGGACGTGGCAGAACTCAGAGGGCACGTGTAAGGGCTATGGAGCTCAGAAACCATTCTGCTGTGTCCCGCTAATCATGTTTACACATCTTCCTCTTTCGGTTTCAGAATTGAGCATTGCAGGATTTAGGGGATAGTTTAATGAAAAGGCATCCTCATTTTTAAGGTTTAAAAACACCACTGAGAAAACAGCCCCCTTACGGAGAGGCACTTCTTGACTTGACTAGCTGACTGACGGACACGGCAATGCTCTGTCCGTTGTACGCTGTTATCATTACAGCCTTAGAAGTCTAGAACACTCTGAGGCTATTGTGTCGGCGACGCAGCGAGACACTACCAATGCCACGTAGGCGCTGTCTTGAAATCAGCATGAAAGCCATCCCAGGCCTTCGGTCCTCCAGGCCGCCCCTCTTGGCATTCAGAGCAAGGAATTGGAAATATGGTGACGGCAGTAACGTACCGATTCCGCACAATCGGGCTCAGTCTGCTCTGGAAAGGCCCTGCACGATTCAATTAAAATGAAATAATGGCCCAGTAAACCTTGGGATTATAACGTTTTGGGAATAAGCACAATCTTTTGAAATCGAAAAAGTCGGGGAAGACAATCTGTCAGTTTTGGGTTGCTCTTGGGTTTCACTCCCTCTTTTGGGGTTGTTGGGGTTGCAGTGCCAGCAGGCGGATGGCTGTTAAACAGAAGGAGGCATTTCACAAGCTTGGCTACACTCAGTGGCTCCTAATCCTTGACAGAACCATATTTCTGAAATCCGTGCAATTGTCGTGTTGATTAAATGAAGGAAAAAAAAAAAAGATTAGTATTTTTTAATTTATGAAGGTGCAGGCCCGGTTGCATTTTAACGTATATTTACGAAATTGAATCTAATTTTCCTGCCACGGCACTTGGTGTTATGCAGTAATTTGACTGTCAGGGTTTACAGGAGCGATGTTTAATGATAAACCTTCACAGTACAATTTATAAAAAAACACAGTACGTTTACAAAAAATAAAATGACGGAGGCTTATATCTTTCACGTGTGCATTAACATCAGTGGACACTTTAATATGTTCAGGCTGAGTATTTACTTAGATGCAACAAAGTGTAATTGATTACAAAAGTAATGGTGTTGAGCAATTTTACAATGACTCGTGTGGATGAATTAATATTTAGTTCTACCTACAGTGATTATGGCTCATAAAAATAACTGACTGCATTTATATATTCATCACTTGCTAATATCTCAGCAGAGGTACGTTTTAGCATGGTGTAATTGGCCTCATTTAAGGTTCTGTGTTCAGATGCGGACTGTCCCGGCACATTCTCGGAGAGAGCCGGAATTGTTCAGCTGGCGTTCAGAGGGGGCTTGTCTTTTGCTGCGGTGATTGATCAGCAGAAACGACGGGCAGGCCTGCGGGAGCGAGAGGGCGAAGCGGGAGGGCGCGCACATCACTCACGTGCCCCCCTAAAGCGCCTGGGCCCTCTCCCACCCGGAGCTGCTCTCGAGACAATCCGGGTGATGTGGCACCCTTCCGAATACTCTCTCGTTTCTTTCAAATAAGTGATTAAACCGTCTTTATTTTTCTCATTATTCCTTTTTATGTTTAATGAGAATATTAATTTTCATCTTGCCAGTAGCAGCTATATTTAGCGTGTTTATTTTAAAGTTTATTACATTATCGCTAATGTGTTTCGAAATCATTAAGAGTCTTCTAATTCTTCTTTTTTTCCAGTTTTTTCAAATTGTCATATTTTTGCCATCTGTTGTGCGCTCTGCGCAATAGCACAAAGCACAAAGCCCCATTCATCAGCATCAGCCCCTCCTGCCCGTTGATCTGTCTCTCCTCACCTGGTACTCTTTCGGAGCAGGTCAGCAGGACACTGCCCTGGAAGCCTTTGGCTAACTGGGATCACACTGCTGACAATGAAACGCTCATCGTCCATATGCCAGCAGCACCCTAGCCTTGTTAGACAGCAACCCGGCGGGCGAGGGTGGGGGGGTGTCTTTTTTCTTTGTTCTTCAGTTCCTCGTTTTCCTTCTCACCTGCCACACTCAGCTGGCCCTTGGGTTCTTCGGGAAGTGGCCAAATGTCTTCCCTGAGGCCTTCACTGCTCCAGCGTATTTTTTAGCCGTTTTTTCCATCTAGGGCACACAGAAAAATTCAGTTGAGTAAAGCTATAGTAGTCTGCAAAGTGTCCCAAAATTATCAGCGAGCCCTAAAAATGAAAATCAAAATACCATCAAGGACTTCTCACCAGACATGAATTCATTAATCTGACCCTTTGGAATCTGTTTGGCTTGTGTTGCGTAGGGCTGTGATCAGATTCTGCAGTTCTGCTAACGGAATAGGTTGTCAGAAATGAACATCCCTTAAACATAGCTGTTTAAACAACTTGCTGTTTTCTGTGGCATGCAATCCTGTGGCACACATTGCTTTGGGATATGATTGCAAGCCTTTGCGACACATTGGTATGTGTTTCTTGCTTATCCATTTTCACTTTTTCCCTATGAAACATCCCAGCTGAGATACCAGAGGGATATTGTAGGCGTCCTCGTTTTAAAGAATTTTTAATTAATTCCACCAAAAAAAAAGAAAAAAAAGTTTATGAAAAAAGAGGTATTTTTCGTGGAACAAAGAGCTGTCCTCTTAAAGTCCTTTTGTTCAGTCATAATTACGCGATGACCTCCAATGTCACACATAGCGCTGTTAGAATGAGTCAAGGTTGCCGGGGTTAGAGCGAGATAACGGAGACTTCCATCCTGTACTCGAGTGTTGTGTTAAATGTCAAGAAGCTCCACAAAAGCTATTATAATTCTCGCCTCCACGTGTATATCTCTAATAAGGGCCTGGATTAGTACGTTAACACGGCCCGGGGGAATTCTCTTACAGCTGGTCCTTGCCGACGGTACCCTCGAGCGCGACTGAAGGTCTGTGGCGTCGCAAGTCTGCCAATCCAAGCCTGAGAATGCTTTTTTGTGGGGGTTTTTCAGGAGTAACGGCAAGCGTGGACCGGGTGGTGGTTACACTGTTTGTGATTGTGCCACCGTCACATACCCAAATGAGTGGGCAGAGCGATCACAAGCTGTCACTGAAATGCACGTGTTATACGACTTGACACTGCAGAGGGCGGCAATGATTGACATCACCTCGAGTCATAGGTCAAAGACAGTTTGATTTCAAGGTCTACTTTATTATGTGTTTGTTTATTTATTGTATCTTCAATGCCATGTTGTAATTTAATAATAAGTGCATGGGTGATATATACTCGCATCTGCGACAATTCTCAAAGGCTATCCTTTAAAACAGAAATGTGGACTAACATATTAGTTTCTGTGAGGTCAGTCTCTGAGGACTTTTTAACGGCGGTTGCCATCGTGAACAGAAGACCACACTGACATTGTTACTGATGCATAAGAACAGCTGGAGAATGAAGGAAGAACAGGTTGGGTGCTTTCCATCAGACGCATTAGTTTGGACCCTCAGGACGTTTGCTCTCAGTGAAGGATGTGAATGTGTTCTTTTTTCCCTTTGTAATTATGGGCTGCCTGTTAAAGATGAATAGTTTGTCTCCTGAGGTGGCTCTGTTTCTGTTTTCCCGGGGAGTAACGAGTGGCGTCACCTTGATGGAAGAGGAGACTCGCGCGAGCCGAACGCAAGCTAGCGCACATGTAGAGTTATCCTTGGTAGTCATTTGGGTCCGGTAAAAAGAACAAGCGGAACGCTCTAGTCATGATCGAGGGTGGGTCGGAGACTTGGGTTTCCCCCGCCATGTGCTCGCCACACACAACCCTGACCCTGCTAAATGACCTCTTCTCTCCGTCTGAAATATTCCCTTTGAAAAAATAAATTAAAAAATAAAAACAGGTCTTGTTTTTTCGGGCACGCTAGCTGGCAAAAAAGCACTAATGCTCTTTTTATATATGTGTGGATATTGCCCGTGAAAAGAAATAGTGAACCCAGTCCTAAAAAAGGAAAAAGAAAACCTCCCATTGCAGCAACATTTCCTTGGGAAAAACGGCAGAGATCTTCATTTGGTGCGACCGCATCAGATGAACTGACACTACGGTGTGACAGTGCACTTGTGCGGCCCTGTCGAAACCCGCTCTATATACCCCTAGAGCAGGATCCCAGGCTCTCTTTGCCCTGGCGACACGCCCCCCCCCCCCCCTCCCGCAGAAGCCGACCCCCCTCTCAGGACCTACTGGACAGCCATGAAATCGCTGAAATCGTCCTTGGGGTGATATCTGCCAGTGTCTCCACATTCCGCTCTCGGAAGATTCCGACAAGGGAACTCAGCCAGGGTACCTAGTTTTTTTTTCCTCCCGCTAAACAAAAGAAAAGGCCTGTCACCTCTGGAACACGGCACTATATTTGACTAACATACTGGCGCAGCGATTTCGGGTGATTCAGGGGTAAAAAAGAAAACAAAACAAACTGTTGTATGAATTGCTTTTCATGTGATTACACAAAGCACAAAAGGATGCCTCAGCTTGTTGGTGTTATGGCTGGCTTGTATCTGCTACCCGGTTGGTCTTGTAAAGGTTCAGCATTTCCCGGGTATTTTTTATTTTTTTAACAAATCATCTTCAGGCACATGGAAACATTTTGTCTAAGTGAAAAGATGTTTTTTTTTTTTTTTTTTTTATATTCCTCCAGTCACAAGAAATATGTCTCCTTTAATGAACGTTCCCACTCTCCCAAGCCTATGTAACTTGACATTACGTAAGAAAAAAGACATGCAAACTCATCCAAAATGACACCCCAATGTTCCACTAAAGCAATACAAATCAACCCCCATTGTTACCGCTTTACAGTTCTAAACAAAATTGGTTGGATTTGCATCCAGGCACAAAACCCACAGGCGACAAGTATAGCGACAGCATCAAATCAAAGTTTCTGTCTAGACCTCTCCATCCTGCAGAACAGAAAATGTCTTTTTTTCTATTTATTCGCGGAATTCGTGAATTGGACAGAAAATGAGTATCTATAATATGTCACAGTGAATGTTGTTCAGTTGTATCTGTAATGAATTCTAATGGGCCCCTCTTGCATACATAGCTCAGAGGAACTAGAAGCTTTGCTTTAAAATGTCAACTTTGCTTTTGCATCACAGACTAAATGAGAAAATGAGCTTTTTGTTTGTTTTTGCTGGAGGACGTTGATCTTGTACCCCTGTATCGAGCTGTATTTATTTATTTTTTACCTCCCACATTCTAGGAATGTAGCTCTATATAGGCTGCTCTCACTGGATATCCCCTCTTTGAGACCACTACCAACCCATGTTAAGTCACTGTATAACTGTTTGCAATTGCATAGTAATGGACATTTAAATACATGACGACCAATCTGGCTGTTTTTCTTTTTTTTCAAAATGCTATGTAGTGCATAATGCAACATCAGGAATGAACATTTATATAATCTCTAGAACTTGTTATTGATGTTATTCGGTTGATCAGCCACAGAAACTGGTTGCAATAAGCAGAAACAGAAAAAAAGTTTGGTTTTATATATATACAGTATATTGATTATATATATAACGTAGCAATAACATGTCATAGTCAATCACCAATTCAATGAATTAAGAATATTCTTGTAAGTGAAACAGGTTCAGTCCCTCTAAGTCAGTACTGGGTAGAACCAGCACTTACTGCAGTGAGTCTCAACCGGCTTTGTTGATGGTGGACTTTATGGATGGTGGACTTTGTTGCGTAGCAAATATATGTCCAGCAAAAAAGCTTCACTTGACGAAAGGTGAACTGCATCCATAAAATAGTGCCATCATGTTTCTATCAGACTGAAGTTGGGACTTACTGGGCCACTCAATGACACTTGCTCTTTTGTGAAACCACTCTGGGGTGACTTTTGCCTTGTACTTCTACTCAGTGTCTTGCTGAAATTGTACTTCTCTACCAATTTTAGTTTTTTTGGCTGACCCAGGATGAGCTAGGATTCACCTGTACTTTTTATCGTACATTTTATACTCATTCCTGAAATGCCGTTCAGTCCCTGCTGATGAAAAGAGTTCCCCAAAACACAA
This sequence comes from Hiodon alosoides, assembly GCA_025775065.1. NCBI lineage: Eukaryota > Metazoa > Chordata > Actinopteri > Hiodontiformes > Hiodontidae > Hiodon > Hiodon alosoides. The sequence goes on along the minus strand of JAOYSI010020142.1, from coordinate 22,147 downwards.
AGCTGTCATCACCATGCTAGACAGTGTGGGATGGTGTGGACTGGGTTATATACTCCGCTGGACCAGCATCTGATCTAATGCTTTGAATTTATACCAGAAAGCTCAATGATGTCTTGTCTGACCACAAAACCAGGTCTGTTTTTTTTTTGTTGAAACTCCCATGAGAGATTACATTTCTTCTAGATGTATGAACATTGATTCCAATCTCAGAAATTGAACGTGTCATTAGAATGGCCTTTGCATATCTCATTAATTTACATACTAGCATCACGTATATTGTAAACATAAAGTCATATTATGTGAAGATTTCAACTCATATGACAAAGAAAGTGAAAACGTTCTCCTTGGGGGGATCTTTTACACAGGGCTATCTATAAATACCGTACCAGAACTCTGAAAGAATAGTTGATATGCCAACAGGAGATTGCGTTCAGGCTGCGCAACACTTTTGTTCACAAAAGTCTCACAACACTTTTGTTCTCACTGTGTTGCTAGAAACGCATGAAGAGCAGTGTATAGCGAGGTAAAAGCGATCGTCTGTGCACTCTCAAAGGATGCTCTGTTGCCGTTGGCAGCTCCAGAAGCATGACCGGGAAGACCAGGATTCTCCTGCAAACTGGAGGTCGGAGGAAGTGATGGAGGCTGAAGCCGCCAATCTGAGGAAACTCTTCACCTAGATCTGCTGGGTAAGGAAAAGACGCAGCCCCAGACGCAAGCACCCCACGTCTTCAAACTAAGGGCATCATGGGTCATTTTGTTCAAAGGGTATAAAAACAGCAGAAGCAAACAGCTTTTTGCTGGCATGTACTTCATCCAGGGCGGATTCTGGGCATTCGTCTAAGGAAATAAATATTTTCGGTTGGCTTCCATGGTTTTTAAGGAGGCCATTTTTATTTCCACATTTTGCAATGCTTTATATTTGACTGAAAACGAATTTGATGCGCTTTATGAAAAAACTTGTGGGAAGATAATTTGAGGGTTAAAAGAAGCTAGAAGGCTGGCAGTTCTTCCCTTATCTAATATAAAAATGCTCTCCAATCCATGTCACCTCAGAGAAACTAAGAGTCAATGCAATCAAATGTTCATATTTTACATGTTCTGAATGTTGAGATGAAAAAATGTATCTTAACGGTTTAAAGTGAGATACTAAAATCCTTTCTTTGCGTTTGAATTACCAAAATATCGAAGAAAAAAATCTCCCATTTTTTATCAATATGAACATGAATTTCAAAATTTTAAAAAGTTACTATTTCAGAAACAAATTGGTAACTTAATGCGCAAATAGAAACAAGAAACACCCTGAACTCTCAGTCCTGTTTAAAAGTGCATAGCATAGTTATCATGAAAACTTTCAATAGATCTTTAAGGTGCTATGATAGACACATGAAATCTATATAGTCCTTACTTTAAATTTCAGGTAGCTTGGATGTCACAGTTCCTATTAAAATATTTAAAACTTGCGAATTGTGCCTGGTTTTATCTCTAACGGGAAATTAAAACTGTTTCAAATGACGTTTAAATGAATTAACCCTCCACCATTTACCTTTAGGTTCCCTCATCAATCATCTCAGGATCTTAGGTGGGACTATAAATAAAGTGCATGACACAATTGAAAAGCATTGTACTACTCTTTTCAACAGTAGTTTGCCATTTGTGGGCATGACTGGTTGAGGGATATCTATAACCATGGTGGAGTAATGGTGCGATATCAAATGATTACACCCACATGTATGCTTCCTAAACTGTCAATAAACGTTGCTGATATATTCTTGTTGTTGTGCTTATGTGGGGCGCAATTGACGGCTGTTCTGTTTCAATGCGATTATATGATGTCACAGCTTGCGATAGGTTGCAGGTTCGAATCTGAGGAGCGGACTTGAGCCACTTTTAAAATATCCAGCTCTGTGAATAGATACAGTGTAAATATGCAGGCTATGCTAGTTGCTCCACCTGCTAAACAGTGTGCTGTAATAATGAGAACTACATCTACTTCAATAATGTTCCAGCATGTGGTACATTCCTGTCAAAATATTACACTTGATGTGGAAAAAAAATATCATTGCACGCTAGGTACTATATTATGTATTTTAAATAATCAAATGTGCCATCCACTGTCTAATCTTATTACCGTCACTTTTAAACCAACTGAAACTTCAACACCATGGACGCATATCACATAGACACAGACATGTGGTCCTGTGAAAATTGGATGAAAGAAAAAAAAATTCCCAGTAAAGGTAGCATTTGGCTAATAAAAAAGGAGCATCTGTTCTTGGCTGGCTGATAAACTCAGATTGATTGGGCTGAAGGAGGAAACAAGAGAGCCACAGATTACCGAAATGGAGTCAGAGCCGTTTTAACTAGCAGTGTTTTGTCATCTTAAGAGTTCATTTGATTGCTTTCCCCCTTTAAAGATAAATACCCTTCATGAACTCCCTTGTCCAGACAGGCTGGAAACGTGAAGACTGGAGCACGAGGGGTTAAACTGTTTTCACTTGTAAAGCTGCCACGGAACACTGTGGGGAGCAACCTTCTGTCACAAATGCTTCGTCATAGCAACCAATTCACAGCTGTCTGAAAAGGCGGGAGACTTTAATTAAATGCAAAAGAAATGCCATAGAATGGCTAAAGGTGTTTAAGTGCATAACGTTTAATGTGTAATGCCCTGGGGCATAATGGCCACTAGAATCCAAGAAAATGTATCCAGAAAATTTATTTCAGGAAACTTATTTCCACCCTCTAACACCCTCATACCTGTAGTGAATTGCTTATAATTGTAAATTACCTGGCAGTTTTAAAATCTGTAACAGTTATTCATTCTATAGTTATCCTAAACTATTGTTATGGATAACTGTTCTCAGTTGCACTTGCTTATCCCATCAGGTTTACTGTACTGGCATATTGTAACCAATGTGAATAATATGTGGATACCATCTTCACTGGTTCAGTTGTTACCGATTAGTTCAGAAAAGAACCACTTATGTGTTACATTATCTCTCAAGATGGCGTTGCCATTCTTTTCTGGTGGTTACCCTGCAGTACATGGTGAAACTTAATGTAATGGTAATATTACCGATGTTACAGATCAAGACAACTGAAGTAGGAATAGGTAACAATGAAGTTGTTCATGTTCCAAGAGATATACACACAATTTTTTAATGGGTACATTTGTGGGTATTAGAAGCCACATAAAGAAAAAAACACGATTAAAAGAGAGGGCAGTTTAGCGAACCAGTAGCAGGTGTTGGCTTATAGCACCAGCCCTCATCTGTGTCTATCTGTGAAGTGTGTTCCTTTAAAGAGGCAATGCCTTGTAATTCTAACAGTAACATATGTTGTATTGATTACAATTACGTTAATCTTTCTTTCCAGTTAATTATCAGAAAATGTTTTATTGATGAGGTTTTTAATATTTGTCTTAGCTGCCCTTGTCACTTTTTAGGTGCATAGAAAAATGGAGAGCATAGCTAGTTTATATTAGGTACACCGCAAATGGAAAACTTTTAATTCCTAGTGGTGGAGAGTTTATAAAATGCTTTTGTGGCTCCAAATTCAGCCCAAATTCAGTGGCTGCACTATCTGACTCAAACCCATTACAGTACAATTCGACCAGAATGTGTGTGTGTGTGTGTGAGTATGCGTGTGTGAATCTTTTATCCTGTCGAGTTACGCTTAGGGGCACCCTTTCAGGCTCTTAAATTAAGGCTGCCGTATTTGACAGGCGTTAGTGACCACAATATTGGGGATACATGTTTTGCTTACCTGCAACTACATTCATTTTCTCACAGATTATCCATAGAACACCCCAAATTATTGTTATTACCACCACCAACCCCACCCCCACACTGCACCCAAAATAAGTGTTGTCAACAGAATCTCTAATTAATTGTAATAGCTAGCAATGCCCCACATATGGCTCCAGGTTGGTGTTGGGTTGTGGTTGCATTTTCTGTAGACATCGTATTATTTACTTTGGTGTCTGTAAGTCACATTCACCTTCTGTAAGTGAGGTTGTGGCTTTTAGTATTATAGGCACGGGACAGTTTTAGTTCCACATGCATATATAATTAACAAACATTATATTAAACATATATATAGAGAGTGATGCATTGGCCTGCTATGGTTTAGCTATTAGCAAAAACAACAAATATGTGGTTGTCAAAATTATCTCACTATTTAGCAGCGTATATTTGATGGGGTTCGGTTGATGTTATTCACTCTAGATAACAAAATATTTAGCTATCTACATCAGCGGTTATATTGTACAAGTGTGTATTTACTCGTTGCAATTTTAATCCTCTTCCAAAATAACCTATTTCCCTTGAAATGTGGTTGTCCTTATGACACAAAACACCTTTAGATGTGGTTGTCCTTATGACACAAAACACCTTGAAATGTGGTTGTCCTTATGACACAAAACACCTTGAAATGTGGTTGTCCTTATGACACAAAAAACCTTGAAATGATTATAGGGAGCTTCTACCTAGTTCAGTAAGACCATTGACTTGTACCAGTAATTTCTACTAGTTATTATGTTATATTAGAGCTGTTTTGAAAATTATGATGAATGGGGAGGATAAGTAATTAAATGATTGTAAGGATTATTATTATTACTTTCATTGTTATACATTCTAATCACACCACGTTTGCTTGCTGCAGTTGGCTCATAATTTCTCTAAGATTTGATAACCTTTATTATACAGTTAACGTGTGTATTATTTTAATAAACATATCACAGGATTACTGGTAAAATTATTTCATCGTATTAAATAAAAGTCAAATTATCATTTATGTGTATCATTTATTTGCGTATTATCATTTATTAAACGCTTTTGTTACCCCACCCTTTGTCACCAATAATTATGTGCAAACCTATCTAAAAGCAAACATAAAGTGATTTCACTGTTCGGCCATTAAAACAATCACTACAATAATGAATTTACCACTTGTCCGTGCTTTTTGCGTTCTGTTCTGATTTCAATGAAGAAGGAAAAAACTGTTACTGTTAGATTGTGATAGAGCATGTCGTGAGATGGGTGAGAGTGTACACAGTGCAGATTGCATTGATTTATGTCAAATCAAGCAATATCAACATTGCCTCTACAGGGATTAATTCAGGCTCACACTTGAAATATATATATTTTTTTAAATTCCTGCATAAAAGACTCTCGTCAAGTCTTGTCCATAGAGCTAAATCCTCTCTTTCTGTTCTGATACAGAACCTCTGAGGTGATTCGTTTCAGTGGCGAGGATTGTCACCAGTCGTAATGCGAAGCCATTACCATGAATAGATTAAAACATGGTATCCTGAAAGCATTTTGAACATAATTAGCTATCGGGAATTTATTTGAAATAAATTACACACGGTGCGGAATTTCAATTAAAATGCGCGACCACATTCCATTATACAGATTTTGTTGGGTCTGCTGATGTATGGTTTAATTACCTTTCTGACACTCTTATAGGTCTTAATGACTCATATATATTAAAGAGGATTACGAGGTCACAGTTATAATGGTATAATAAATCTCTTTATTTACTCGTACTAGAAAGTTTTGTTTAAAAGCAACGTTGTGGATTACTTTAAAGAAATACGGCTCGGCGAAACACAAAACATTTATTCAGCAGCTAAGTGACGCTTAATGAACAGCCAACACAATTTGTTCCCCACAGAGTCCTTGAAGTTCCATTATTGTCCATTCGATGTGGTACGTTTTAGCAATAGCGGCACATTTAAGCGTGCGGCTTCCCTGTGATGAAGATGGGCGTTTTAGCATTTAAGCTGTACTCTTTTTCTATAAAGCTTTTTCCTGCTTTCTTGCTGAAGCTTACGCTAGTGAAGCTGTGGATGTAATTCAGCTGTGTTCATTGTGCAGCATTGCAAGTCCTGCCATAGTGGAGAGTTTTGTTCATGTCCGCTAAAAATAAAAGCTAAGAGGAGATGCTTTGTGTTGACGCCAAATTTATATTAATGCATTATTACACAGGCCCCTGGAACAGCATAATAATCGGAAAGCCTCTTAGTCTGTCAACCGGCCCACAGTGTATGGCCCACCATAGCTGCCCTGTTTATCACAAGGCTACACAAGTCCCAAGATCGAGATACTCAAGCTGAAAACATTTCTTTTTCTTCCCACCTCCGTCAACCCTACTGATCTCTTTATTGTAAAGAGGTGACTTCCTGTCCTGACATAGCCGTAAAATATAAACGCATGCACAAGCCTTCCTTTTTGTCATTGAGCGATCGAAAAAAAGGTTTTTTTCTCATACCAATGTTCTACCACTGATTTATGATTCAGGACACTGGCGGCAGTTTTGCCTGCAAAGTCCCAGAACACTTTTTGTGTTTCACTTGCTTAGTTTTAATATCTATGTTCAATCACACATTAATCACAGAATTGTTAGGTTCAACTGGCTTTGAAGAGTATTTACTCATTCTCCGGGGGGGTGAGAAGAAGCTGAAAAAATGTTTGTAACAAGCATTAATTTTGCAGAAAGCTCAATACTTGGAGACATTTTGGGAGGAACAACGCTGAGATCAGGGAGTGTTCATTTAGATGTCCTGCCTCCATTGTGTTGTCAGAAATATTCAAATTAAAACACTACATTTGTTTTAGAGAATTTCGGTACGGGGGGTGGGGTACGCCTCTCAAATCTGCTGTCTTGAATTTGCTGAAAGGGAACACATCTCACTGAAGATCGGGTGTTGGCAAACGCATGATCCCCCTCACTCCCTGACTCTCTCACATACACACAAGTGGACATCAGCGTCTGCGTTTATAAGGGGGGCTTGGGGGTCTAGGCCCGTCCAAAAAGGTCACTGTGCCCCCTCAGCAGAATTCTTTCCCTGAGATAATGTTAATTATACACTTAATAAAAGCTATGTGAGGTGAACAAAATGCCCCCCTGTTAAAGTTGATTGCCCGTCGGTTCCTAATGGAATGACCCTGGTGGACATGCACAGACGCGTACTCCCTTAGCAACACAATCCCCTCATAGCTAATGTTATAGCCACGTAGCTGAATTTGTGAGTGGTTCCTCGCATTTGAGAACGTGGGTGGTGGTTTCGCATTTTACAGACATCAGCTAATGGACAGCTAGTGTGGGGGGACCTTTGCCGATTTAACTAGATGGGTTTTTCCTTTCATTATTATCATTTTCCCCTTTGCCTCAGGACAAATGTGGCATGTTGGTAATGTCTTCTATCTTTTCCTTTCACATAACAGATGTAAAAACGCTGTCCATCTGTGGAAGCAGAGTTGCCAGATCCGGGGTGTGGGGTAGAGGAACAAACTTTCCCATTAATAAGCATCTTTAAATAAGTGGCCTTGGCACCCACTAAAATTGCACCTCTACTGCCCAGTGGTAATGGAAGGCTCTTAGCATTACGGTTCTGAAGACCCGGCCTTTAATTTGGTCAGTATAGGATATTTATCCTACGTCACAGGATGCTGAATCACATGTTTTGTGATGACTGTCTTTGCGATTGTATTATTTTTCAGCTGCAATTTTCTATGAAGCAAAAGTGCACCGGGCCATGCACAGACCTATTTAGGGGCAGGTGTGCAATCTACAAAATATGATGCATAAAAAGTGCTCTGAACATCCATTTTGAACTGCAATAGATATACCAGCAACACATCCTGCCCAAACATATTGTGAAAATACTGCACCCCAATAGGTCATCATTAGTTATTGTTTTTATCCTAGGCAAAGTATCAACAACTTTGGAAGGCTTAAATCAACTGCACGGACTGCACTGACTAATCACATTTGCAAACAGCGTTGCATCGACAACCCTCTCAGTGTGCTGCATCAAGGCTAAGCTGTTAAGCGGGAGTGAATATGAATCTGCATGTTTGCAACGCAGCAGGGGTACAAGCAAGTTGCCAGCATATCCAGCGAAACAGAGGAGTCGTTGCAACTTGTGTTTGCCCCCTTTTGTTGTGTTAAGGACAACTTGAGACACTAACAAATACTCACTCAGGATGGGAGTCCAGGACCGCTATAATCGACAAAACAAGCATGAGCTGGAAAACCCATGGATCTAGGGAAAGCCCCTGTCTGGCAGCTGTGACACCCGAGAGGCTCCTCGATCCAGGGAATGGTGGGGTCTGATGCACTCCCTCCGTGGTCCTGATGCCGCAGCTCCGTGTGGGATGGCTGTTGAGCTGAGATTGTCCGCTGGTATGGTGGCTCTGGCAGGCTATGGACAGGGGCAATCCACAGAGAATCCTTAGATTGCTTTAGCAACTGCCCTCCAATGTGGACCGTCGCTTCGTTTTCCCTCCATCGGCCACCAGCCATTACTAGGCCGTGGTCCCCTCAATCAACCACAATCTCCCTTTTCAAGGCGTCCGATTGCACAATGGTGACTTTCCACCAAGGCGGTGCAGATCACTCCCCGGGACGAGGCAATGGTCGCTCCCGGTGGTTCTCCCAACTAACATCCCAGAGGACTCTTACCCCCACTTTAATGGAAACACCCCCTTGTTCCTACCAAAGATTTCTTCAAACAAAGTAACATGTCCAATTGAAATTATTTACTTTTGAGCCGATATATGAACATCAATTCACTCCTGATGACAAAAGGGGACGAGCTAATATAGTTTTCTACGTATTTATGTATTTTTTTTGGTGGAACACAAATTTTATCTGAATAAGTGACAACAGTGAGGGTCCTTTTTACACTTTTTAAAAACTTTTGCTGGCCTTTACTACAGCCTCCAGTGTGGAAGGGGGGCAATCTGCTCTTTAGAAATTAGCCACTGAAAGCTTCTCTTTATCGGTTTTCTTTTCTCAAAACGCTGGTCATAGAATGCTAGACGCCATTGGTGTTGGGATCCCATGGATATCAGAGAAAAGTCATAATCCTCCCAGTTCTGCACAAAGCAATTTCATCATGATGGAGGAGAGGAGGGTGGTGGAGAAGAGGAGGGTGATAGAGAATAGGAGGGTGGTGGAGAAGAGGAGGGTGATGGAGAAGAGGAGGGTTTCCTGGCAAGGCCGCGTCCCTCTCGTTTGCCGCCTGAATTCCAAATAGAGCTGAGCCTAGTCTGCCATGTTAAAAGCTGATTGCATATACTCCACTGGCTTTTCCCCGTAGCAAATTCAACATATTTGACCGACATCTTAATTTGGTAGTTCATGTACAGATGTGGAGGTTTACTTTCACACATTTAATCATCGCTTTAGCAAAACCGCATCACTTCTAGCATTCCGAGACGTCCGCCACCATGAATCATTTCTGTGTGACACGTCATAACTGAACAGCAGTAGTTCGGTAAACAGGGGTTTGCGTGACTGGTACACGCATACACGTGCGACCTTAAAGAAAGATGCAGTTAACAAGCACTAAGAGCAACGCGGTTATTACCTTGCGTTTAAACACCCCCCGGTTATCATGCTGGCACAGTCTGAAACTTCACCTACTTATATGCGCGAATACGAAACAGAGTTATTAATTACCTCAGTGCTTATTTTGCCTTTAGTTGAAGAGACATTGCACATGTTTAACTATATACGGTGGCAAAGATGTGTATACTAAGGTACTGGTATTGTAACATTAAAAAAAAAAAAAACTTTAGCCAGAGGCTTCGATATGTTTTTTTTCCACTAGCCTCTTAGCTGTGGGAATGCAATTTCTCTCTGTTACACTGGTAGGTACCTGGCTACGAAAGGTTTCTGATAAGCATTGTAATAGACGTGTTTTTTTTTCTAGAATTTTGAGATTTAAAAAAAAAAAATGTTCTGATATGTTCAAAATGTTGCCGTCGTCTCAAATGTCACAACAATTCAGAGAAGTGTAGCAGCTTCTGACAAAGTTTCCTGTAAATTGCTCTCACGCGTTGGTAGGGACAGTGCCGTTTACCATTCTTCCACTCCGTGTTGTGACAGAAAGCAGAGTTCTTTATTATTATATTTTTGGGGGGTTTGGCTCGTTCAGTTTTGCCATACAATAGGCAGAATGGAAATCTATTGTTAGAAAGGCTTTTACCAAAACAATAGACAACAAGCGAACGGACATTTTCTGCTACCTTTGTATTTTAACAATTTTCCCCATTTAATTGAACCTGAAACTTTTATGTCACTTCCAGTACGACTTGTTTACAGTGGCAAGTGTTCTTCAGTTGTTTTCTTTAAGCTGTTGGCCATATGCTGACTCTAGTCAGAGTGTGTAGTTTTTATGTGTGTTGGTAAACAGTGTCTATGCGTAGATGTTCCAGAGGAAATAAATAAGACTTAATTTGCTATTTATGTGCAGAGCATGGTACTATTTTATGGTATGGTACTAACTTTTTTTATGGGAATTAAGCTGGAACAACAACAATAAAAACACAGGCCCTGTGCTTGCTCTATTAACCCCTTGCCAAGATGGTTAAAATTCAGAATATCTCTTCAAAGCCTTTTGAATAAATCAGAGCGACGCGGTGTTATATAAGCACGTGGAAACTCAAGGATGCGCAGTGCGCAGTTCGCCCTCAGCTAATGAGATGACGTGATTGTAACAATCCGTCAAGACGGCAGCCATTGACATTGAGGCACGGAACAAGACCACCCAAGTGACTTTCCGAGGGGGGTGATGTCGATGGGAAGCCAATCTCTGCCTCTTTGCCGGCTCCCTGCAATATTAATGGGGCCCCTGAGAACCATTTCCCCCAGGGTGGCTACTACAGAAATTCGATAAAAACAAAAAACAAAAAAACAGAAACACTGACAGCCTCTAAAAATTCACGCACACACCCACGCGCCGTCACACAGAATCACACAAATTGATTAATAAACCTCATATATATGGAGTACTTTGTGTGATACGTTCGATCAAAGGGTACCAGCAGCCCTTAACGATTTGTTTGGAGGCCTGTCAGATCCGCAAGGCAAGACATCTTGCTTCAGCTGCACTGCCAGGTATAAACCGTTCCCCCGGTGGTCCCGCGGGAGGGCAGCTTTGGAGTGCGCCCCTTCATTTTTCTACCCGTTTTTCTGACACCTCTTCCCCCTCGGCTGAGCCGGAACCTGGAGGGCTTTTTAAAGCGCACCTTTGATCCTCCGCGACAGCTCATCTGAAGCCATTCTGGAATGGAGTGAAATAAAAGGCCGCGTGGTGCTCACGCTGTAGCCCCTGCGGAAAGCAGAGGGAGTACCCCCCCTCTTTGACGTCCTTCCCGGTGACATCCGCCTGTGCGGGGGGCTGCGCCTAAACAAAAGCCGTCCCATCAAGTGCTCATTTTTTCCGCCCTGAGTGACACTCTCATCCCCTCGCCTCGCTCTGTTCGGTATTTTCCCGAAACCGGGGCTGTCTCCGGTGCCGCGTGGCTGAACATCATCAGTTGCCACAGTTAGGCGTCGAGGGTGAATCTGTCCAGTGCCTGCTGCAGGGGGTAAACAATCAAAGGCAGGTTCCATATCCACCACAGCGTTATTAAATGTTTTGACAGCCAGAACAGGTACAAAACGAACCAGTCGTTTCATTTAATACATATACAGACACAATGATGGCTCAAATGATGGGAATGGGGTCGAGCGATGCAAGCCCTTCATGCCAGAATTATAGATCGTATTTAAAGTTGTGTTTTTGTTCATAAGATTGTAAGAAGGCCATCAGTGGGGTTTCGTTTCGGTAGCCAGAAACACAAGAGCATCATCAGGGGAACAGGCAGTCTGAGGCTACATTCATCTATCCAACAGGGTTGGAGTAAGGTTCCCAAACATTTCTGCCCATGCCGTCCTGAAAGTCACAGCGTTTCCACACTTCCTCAAGTGTGCATCTGACATCAGTCAGGTTATCGGCCATTATCAACAACCCTGAAAAGGATGCAAAACCTGATTCCACACAGTATGTGGAACAGTATGTCTGATGTACGAAAACGCTGGATTTTAAGTAGTGGTGCTGTGAACACGAACAGTAAAATGATCTGGTGTCGCCCGGAGGCAATGCGATGCAGTGCTTACTTATGTGTTACCTATTGGATATTACCTTGACCATTCTTTGTTCAAGAGGGAGCTGATATTAAGTCCTTTATTGCTGGGATGTACTGAAACCTCTGGCTCCAAGTGCCTGGATGAGAGCTTTAGCTGCCCTGACCAGCACGATTTGGGGAATATCCTGTTGTGAAGTGACTACTCACTCACCCTGCTGAGCGTGACGGAGCTGTCTGACTGGTCCTGCCAAATGGTGGTTTCCCCGGATTCAGGGGACCCAGAAGGCTGAACATGTGCTCCATAGGGAACGTGTCAGCTGACAATATGTGAATGTCTTTGTGTGTGTGTGTGTGTGTGTGTGTGTGTGTCTGTCTGTCTGTGTTTTACAGCTGTGTGTGCCTCTGTGCCTGCGTATATGTGTGTGAGTATGTTTGTGTGTCTGAGTGTGTGTATGAGTATGTGTTTCAGTGTGTGTTTGTGTGTGTGTCTGAGTGTGTGCTTCTGTGTGTGTGCGCGAGCACGAGTGTGTGTGTAAGTCTATTTGTTTGTCTGTGTGTGAGTGTGTTTGTGTGTCTGAGTGTGTATGATTATGTGTTTCTGTGTGTGTGTGTGTAAGTCTGTTTGTCTGTGTGTGAGTGTGTTTGTGTGTCTGAGTGTGTGTTTCTGTGTGTGTGCGCGAGCTTGGGTGTGTGTGTAAGTCTATTTGTTTGTCTGTGTGTGAGTGTGTTGGTGTGTCTGAGTGTGTGTGTTTCTGTGTGTGTGCGTGAGCATGTGTGTGTGTGTAAGTCTATTTGTTTGTCTGGGTACAAAGCCTTTAAAACCCTTCTCCTCTGGTGTACTCACACTGTTGGAATGGTAGCCTCAGGGGCTGAAAACTCATCAATGACTCTCTGTCTGGGGCCTCAGCACACTCACCACGGGAACAACTGTGGGATTGATGAAGGGCCTTCTCTGACAGTGAGACGTCTGTAAAGAGACACACTCCCAAGAAAGTGTGAGAACACTGTTTATGGCTAATTTGATCCCTTTTAAACAATAAATAATGTTACTTTAAATGAAAAATCCAGATGGAATTAAGACAAAAAACTGAATATTTAATCAGTCATAAATAGTGATAAATTATAGGATGTAATTGAATAGTCATCAATTATAATGCATATGTCTATATATGGTAAATGGGAACCCTGAGAAGCATTCAATAAAACTAAGACTGGGTAATTAAGAAGAAGAGAGACACAAAAAAGATACTATTGTCAATTTTATGTCGAAGGTGTTTGAGGGAAGGGTTTGCACATCAATGCAGTACTGCAAAACTACATTACCTGTGTCTACTTGCTTTTATTTTCACAAGAGGAAGAGTCGGTTTAAAATAAAGCATTTGTTCACCTATTTTGTTTACCCACTTACTAGCCCAAAACTGGAATGACTACTTCTCGGTTTATATTAATTGGATGCCAAGATTATGGTAAGATTTCCATCGGAAATTTGTGTGATCAAATCAAATCGTTTTTGCTACCATAATAAATAACCCACAATTCCACTTGATTATTGCGTTAACTGCTTGCCAAGCCCCACTGCCACACTGTCTCCTCCTCCATTAACATTGTCTGGGATGCCCAGATGTGGGGTCACAAACCTTGCCCCCAAATCAGCCAGGAGCAATTCCCCAAAAGATGTTTAATTATTGAACCAAATACTTACCTTCTATCAACCGTGTTAAAATGGAACACCACTGAATGACCTATGTTGCAACTACTTCCTGTTTCTAACTTTTTACAGTGCTTTGCCTTGTGCGTGTTGTTGGCACGCTCATATCTTTGGTTCTGATCTGGATTTCAATGTCCTAAATTGTGTTAAACTGGAACTTGACATTGAAATTATTTTTTTTCTGCGTTGTTTAATCTGTAATCCTTTTGTTAAATGTCTGTTATTGCTCTGTGTATTAACTGTATCTCAGCTGGCCAACGTGTCAGACGTTTTTCTGCCGGTCAACTCCGAGGAGATACCTAGCTCTTCATTATGCTCTTCAGCTTATGACATTCTTACGGTTGTATTGTATTTATTGTAAACGCATCATTATTACTTTTGTACTAGCTGTTACGCAGACGTCCTCATGTAGAGCAGTTTACCCGGTTGGCTCATTTAGACAGCTGGGTATTTACTGAAGCTTGTTTGGCAAAGTCCCTTTGGGTACAGAATTCTGCTGCCACATGGATTTTCCACCTGCGAACCTGTGACAATCACATGGGCCGCTGTGCAAAATCAATGTTTTTGATTAATTGCCTGACATGTAAAGGGGATTGATTATAATTCTAATCTCGCAGAAGTAACCCTTCAGCTTTCTTGAATGGCGAACAGGCGGAGAAAACGGAGGGCTTGGACAGCCGACCTCTCCAGTCTCATGGATTTTCATAAAATCTCCAGGATTTCATTCAATGTATTTAGAGTCAGCCAATAATGAATTGATAATATTACTGCAATGGCGGTTGCCGCCGTGTTTATATTTGAGCGACATTTTATAAGCTTAAGTCTTTAATCATAACTATTCTGAATACATAATGAAAGTTTCTGAAATGAAAGTGTGCTGCCTGTCTAATTGTGACCATATGTATTATTTTTGAGTTTGATTTTTGAATTTGAGTTAAAATGACCACAGACAAATGATTGTTCGAGGTGTGTGTGTTAAAGCATGCATACAGGCGTGTGTTGAACACCATTGATTCAGATCTCTTCTGTTTTCTTCTCTATGTACTCATTTTTGGAATGCATTTAGCAAGGTTAGTCTGAACGACAACCTGAATGTGCACAATGGTTTTCACAAGAGGCCTGGGAAAAACATTATGTTTGACGCCTGATATGATTGCAAAATTACTTTCTGCTCACCATCTGCTCGGAATGTTTTGTTCATTGTAAGATATATATATATATATATATATATAAACACACACAGACGTGGCCAAATTTGTTGGTACCCTTACAGCTCATTGAAATAATGCTTAATTCCTCCATGACCCAAATTACCCAAAACACACTGCTAAAAGCACCCAAGAATGGATAAGAACAAAACATTGGACTGTTCTGAAATGGCTTTCTAGTCCTGATCTGAATCCATTGAACATCTATGGAAAGAGCTGAAACTTGCAGTCTGAAGAAGGCACCCATCAAACCTGAGAAAGCTGGAGCAGTTTGTTCAGGAAGAGTGGGCAAAACTACCTGTTAACAGGTGCAGAAGTCTCATTGAGAGCTACAGAAAACATTTGATTGCAGTGATTGCCTCTAAAGGTTTTACAACAAAATATTAGGTTGAGGGTCCATCATTTTTGTCCATGCCATTTTCATTTGTTTTATTATTTACAATATTATGTTAAAAAACAAAATCAAAAGCGAAGCCTGGTTTCTACTTTGATTTAGTTATTTGATTAAATACAGCATTTGCATCATAACCTGCCAGTGTTTGTAGATATTGATAAGCCCGCATACCATACCATATTGGTTTTGATATACCAATATTTGCGTAATAGAGGAACTTACAATTTTTCAAGCTGGATTTTTCCCGAATTTATATAACAATTTTATCTTTGGGAACCAATTACTTTAAAGTGCAAAAATTCTTTCTTATTAGAAAGGACTGCCTTTATAAAAATTATGCAGCATGTAATCCCTATCTGCTGTGTTAAATCCTTTTATCTCAAGAATGGTTCCATGGACCCACAGCTGCATAGTAATAGTACAGTAGCCGTTTATCTGGGGGGGCTCTTAGCCCTTATGCAGCGTACGGTAATTTGAAAATGAGTAAAGGCCATTCCTGAAATGAGGTCCGCCGCTTATAAGGTGCGCCCGGGACTAAGGCGATGGATTGCTCATTTGCAGCCCAACCCAGACAGTGCCTGGCCACCGGGAGCAGGCGTAAGAAGCTAGAGACGCGTACCGCCGGTTCCCGACCAGAGGGGCCGCGGCTGCGGACTCTGGAGATGGATGAGTCGCCAGGCCGTCCCTGTGGCTCCCCCGCCCCCCGCCCGCCCGCCCGCCCGCCCGCCGCCATTCCGCCCTTCCAGCGCGGGCAGAAAAAAAAAAATCGTGCCGGGCTTCCGTGGCAGGCCTATTACCTCTCAGAGCTCACCTCAAGGGTGGCAAATCAGGCGTGGAAGTACCACATGGACAGGGAGATTAGGGTACCAGGGAAGGCCATTATCACCCATTTACCCAGGGACACATGAGTGCAAGTCCCCGAAGGAGGTTTTATTTTGTATATTCACATGGATGCAGTGGGGGTGGGGCGGATTCAGATCTCGGTCGCACTACCAGGTAATTTATCACTCCCGCGCCTCACCTCACCACTGCAGATACAGTACAGATGGCTGGATATTTTTGCTTTATTCCATGCAGAATGCCATGCTTCCTGGGGAATGACGCTGAAAGCCGTAGTGTATTTACCTGTTGAGGGCAGTAAGAATCGATGAGCTCGTTCATTTTCTTAAGTGTCAAAGGGAGAGCGTCATCACCCAGAAGTCCGTCTGCACAGGACCACAGCTGCTTCTCATCGCTTTGTCCTGGTGCAGTTCAGAATAAAAAGTAAAAATGTAACCATGCGCAACGTTTCAGCTTTAATGGTAAGATTCCCATCATTGGGGGGGGGAATTAAACAATAATTCTAATAATTTAATCAAAAATGTCATCCTGCCACCTTGCTTGGGTTTTTGGGTTTGTCTTTTTTTTTCTTTTCTTTTTTCGACGCACTTGTGAGCCACGGACCTTTCTCACAAGGACAGAATTCTGAACAGGCATGATCCCCTACACAACTTACCCTCAACATTTGCAATGATCCGACCCATAGAAATTCAAAAACAAAACAAAAATCTGCAGTAAGAAGAAGAATTACAGTTACATGTGGTTTGTGCCTCTGAAGAAACCAGCCCAGAAATATATTTCCTTTGTGTCCCAGATCAAGCCAGGGTCAATGTAGCTGTAGGCAGCCTGGGGGGGGGGGGGGGCCCCCCCCCCCGGGCCCCCCCCCCCCCCCGCGCCCCGCCCACGCCCCAGAGGCGCCAGGGGGGGGGGGGGGGGCGCCGCCGGCGGACGAAAGAA
>JAOYSI010020141.1:0-72668 GCA_025775065.1 Hiodon alosoides | reverse complement strand
CGGTTAAGCTTTGGAGGCAGATTCATCAGGGATAACAGCTGAAAGCCAACCTGCCCCCCCTCCACCCAATAAATGAACTCTCACATGGTTACTATGCTTAGCTGCCATGGGTCTGTCAAGGACATTGCTGGTTCAACTGCTAACACCATATGGCATAATTTCCCTTGAGTTCACAGCATGTATATGAGGTTACTCAGTCCCTGATCACAGAATCAGCCCCCTCTGTATTCTCTCCTACTCTTCTCTTTCATGGAAAATATTTTGATTACGTTCCCCTTAACTTTGAAAAACTTTCTGTTTCCCTTTCCTTTTTCCTAGTGAGGATATTTATTATAGGACACACACAGGGTTGAGATAAGGAGAGGGGTCATCCAAGTTTTTCTTATTCACAAGAATGTAATCACATCATTTCTAAATTGGGATTTTCAATTTTAAATATGCATGATTTATGCAAAACCTTAGTGAAACAAAAGTTTACTGGGAAAGAAAGGTTTTTTTGCACACCACAATGCTCTAGTATGACGCAAATTTTAATTTACCATAATTTGCAGTGTCCATGACAACGAATGATGCTAAATTGTGTTCAAGACCAAGTGATGGACTCTATTAATGCATTGACCAGACCACTTAAAAAAAAATATTATATATCAAGCTATGTTTAGACAATAGTTGTGGTTTGCAGGTTAAAAGTGTGATGATATTCCAAATGATAATCAATGGTCAGTTCCTTGTATAGGGATGTGTAAAGACTAGCATGAAAAAATAATCGATCTGCCTATGTTAAAGGGTTAAACATTTAGGTTAACGAAAAAGGATATTTTAGAAAGATGTAGTTAAAATATATTGTTTGTAATGCAGACATCTGGGTAATGAAAATAATGCAAACTTCAGGAAGTATAAACAAACTCAATTTTATTATGTCAGATCAATATGATGATTTATACATTGTAGATAGATTGTAGCCATAAACTACACACAGCGTACGTACGAAGAAGCACATCAAAACATAACAAATCGACTGCGGTTCGAAAACTGAAGACCACATGAGGTTTTTATGGTTCTGTGTTTCAAAGCAATTCCCATGACATTAGTCTCTGGCTGTTGTCATTTTTTAATCTGCCATGAGCAGGTGTTCTGCTGGCTTAACATATCTGATGCAGCCTTGTCCGCAGGGTTCAATTGTAATCTTTTCAGTCTGACAATTTCATTACAAGCACATGTTCATAAAATGTTTCGACATACTTGTCAATGTGATCTGGGTACATTAAAAAGTGTAATTTGAGGTGCTTTCCCATGGTTACATTTTTTGTTTCTTCTTATATTACATACAGACTTACATATTCTAGTCATTTAGCTTTCGAAACAGAAGAAGATCAGACCTTCCGACACATTTCCAGTTCACACGCAGCGCATTAAACAAATATGTATCACATAATGTCTGAATGTCTGAATAAGCTCAGGTGAAGCATTCACAAAAGCATTGCATTTTTATACAACAGTGGCCCCACGATTCACATTCTGATTGGTGCCATCATGGGCTGACTGGAACCAAGTGATACACTTTGGTTCCAAAAAGCTTCACTTTTCAGTACACTGGGCTTTTTACAAGCAATACAAGCTGGTTGAGGTTAATATGAGCATACCAGCATATTAACAGTTATAAATGCTTCCTCATTCAGCCTTGAGTGTTTTTTGAGTTGCATTCACTGTGATAATATCACCGTTAAAGTTGTACTATTACGTTAAAGTGTTTCCTTGAATTTCATTCAATCAACAATTAACTGTGTATTTATTCATGTATTTGTTTAGTCAATTATTCTCCCACAAACCTGAGCAGCATATTTAGATGACAGCAGTGTTCGAGAATCTTGTGTTAAACGCATGTTGAAGGAATTATTCTGCAACCTGTCTACACTGTGGATCAAGTGTCCCATGATCAATCCTTAAAGTGCTTAATCTTCTCTTTTTTTCCTTGGAACTTTGTATCATGATCCTGCAAGTAACGGCACGCCCTAAACCCATGTTTTTATTGCGGAACATCATATTACAGCATCCTTAGTTTCCAGAGATAAAATACAATTTTACTTGGAAGAAATGTCTGTAGGTTGCTTACCAACTTGTAACCTTATATTGCATGCTGTCAGATTAAATCAGGAATCCCCAGATGGAAGGCTGCAGAGAAAACAGTAGAAAGTAATCGTTTTAATGTATTCCAGTTTCTTAGTTCTGCTGCACCAAGTTTTATTTCTGCCTTTTACCTGTGTCATGAAATGTAAAAAACCATGAACCGTAAAATCATTAATCATTTTAAAAACTATCATTAGGCAAATGTTTGCCAATGCCAAGCTTACTAAATGATCACAATAAAATGTTACACCTAGCATGGAAAATATAGAGTTAAATTGTAGTCTACTGGAAGAATCTATGACAGCTTCAAGTATAAATTCATTTACACAAAATTAACTGTCAAATGCTTTATATTCAGATAAAACGCTCCGTAGGCCTGTACCCTATTACAGAAATGAATGGTTTCAATATTTGTGCAATGGTGTGTTAAAAATGAAGGAAATATCATTAACAGGAATAGAGGCTATTAAAACATTTTATTTCTCTTAAGAATACAAGTGAATCCTATCACTGAACACAACTACTTTTGTTTACAGGCTTCATGCAACACTCTGAAAATTAATCATGTTGTTATTTTCTATACCAAATGCATAAAAAAAAAAAGTTTGGGTAAATAATTACGCACTAACCACAGCATATGTTATATTGCCTCTCAATGATCTGTTGTTTTTGAAAAAATAAAATAATAATCATAAAGAGGACCTGAAAGTGGTAGCCAGGGAAATACTATAAAAAGTACTGTGCAAAGATAATCTTTTTCTGCCCTTTCTCACATAAAAAAACAGTGCCATGCTTGGCCCAGTGTGAGCTTGCCAAATAGTATGTCATGTCAGATTTATCTCTTTTAGGCTTTATCTTTTGTGTTCTTCCTTCCAATGTGTTTTTATTGTGAATCATACCTTATCCAATGTTACCTGTAGTTTTCTATTTAAGTAAATTCTATTATATTCAAGTGAAGCCCAGTAGCCCATAAAAAGGCACGCTTGGCAAACTGATAAAAGTGTACTGAAAGCACAAAGCATTGCTTAAGCACTTAGGCTGGGACCAAATCAAAATTTTGGCAACCCACTCATCGCACTATACATGACTGTATTTAATAGCCTTTTCGTTTTATGAGCAGAATAAATGTAGCTTACGAAACAAAGAAAACACTATTAAATACAAGCTTATGAAATGCTTTTTGCAGGTTGTCAAAATTTGTATTTGGTATCAGCCTTAATTTTGTTAAGTGGTCTTGAACTAACAAATGACAAATTTACCCCAACAGCAAGGCAATAATATAATCTGAACATAATTTCAAGGTTTGTTGTGATTTCTCCTTTCAAAGATTTGGCATAATGAAACAGGGCTCCCTCCACTCGTCCAATAACACTTTATATTTTCCAAATAATCTTATGTTGTGTGCACCCAGATCTTGCCATCTCACTTGGGTCCACCTCTTTCCTAAATTTGTTTGGGCAGCATTTTAAGTTATAACAGTATTATTGTTCCTCGGGCTAATTTCTCTCCCATTCAAATGCTGTCCCTCTTTAACCAAAATAATTTCTCTCATTTAAAGGTTACTGGTAGTCAAAATGTGTTTGCGATGGAATTGACTCTACAAGGAATGCAACTTGATGATCGATGAGTCCATTTGTAAATAACCACAGTTACATTTTCTTTTAATTAATGCAGCCCGAAATGCATTTGAGAGTAACAGCACAGCATTTTAACACATTTGAACTGGACATCCAAGTGCTCATGCTAAAACGCAGGTCAATGCATAAATAATTGTCATATAAGAGATCATTGGAGTTCATACTGATTTGGGAGTGCTAAAATTCGCTCTAAGCAAGGTCCTGTTCAAATATATATTTTTTAACCACACCAGATTCTTTTTAATGCTGGAGAATTAAGTCACCGAGTAATACTTATTTCCAAATGTCGTATTTCTAATTTGGTTAAAATAATAGAATACTATATTACTTCAAATAAATTCTTGATAGAAACACAGTTTCATATTACCATTCCATTGTGTTTCTGCTTTCACCTAGATAAACATAAAGTGGTTGTGTGTAAAATAGGCTAGGAATTAAAATGAGAAATTTAGAGGACTCATGAAAGCAGTTGATATCCCACCACTCTGAGGTTCTTGACCCCCCAAATATCCTCTAAACTAGAATTAAACCATAATTCCTAGACTGATAAATTGTGGGATACTGTGTAATGTTGACATTATCCAATCAGTCAACACCCATTAACTCAAAGGCCTGTGGTTGTTTTTCTGTAAACTCAATCCTCAAATCCTCCTTTTTTAGAAAATCATTAAAGAAGAGTTATCAAGCCATCTGTTGAACTTACTTACTTTAGCACATTTGACTATTAATTTCTTGGTATTCAACTATATCATATTAACACAAACATCATCCTTAACAAAATTACAACACATTTACAACATCATTTACAAAATTAACAGTTTAAGGGAGTTTGTTTTTCTTTTTTTCAAGTATAGCACATAAGGTAATACCTAGTTTACTATTTCCTATTTAATTAAATATGACACACACTTACAAATTGTTGATATTTCATTTCCAAACAAAAAAACAAAAAACAAAATGTGACCAACAATAAAGACCCAAAGTAAATTGAAGTGTTGGTGAAGGTATGTACAGTCGTGAATAGGGAATCTGAACAGCAGTTTGTTCAGGCCTTGCCACCCTCGTCCCACCGCTGTACGCCACCGACTCTGCGATGTGCAGGTAAAGCAAAGTGTTAACCGCACCAGGGGTAGGTGAGGATCCCCCCCCCCTTTCGTTTCTCCCTGCTTTATACAAATAACACCTGTTGTTGAAATCACTGAAGCCTACAATTTAATTTCATCTGCCTGCAAACAATCTCTCATTAGGGGGTGGGATGATGATAGAACGCACTCAGCCATACAGCTTCGCATTCAGCAGGGCAATACATAACTAGAGTCCTCTTTTTACTCTGGAGAATCAGTTTGCCCAAATATTCTCTGGCAGGAAAGGAGGGGGGAATAAAACTGCAACTTTGCTGCAGTGAAGTAAGTTATACTGTAGCCATGGCCCTTTCCCTGGCCATTTCAGACTTTAATGCCAACCTATCACTTTGAATATTAAGTGGTGACTTATGTTACGGTGTGATATTGCTTTCAATTAAATTAAACTAACACTACTCGCAATCATGTGTTTAGAACTTGCAGCTAATAATTTGCCTTTGTATAATATCCTTGTAGAAATGCCATATTAAAGTTTGGCAATGTACCAGTGAATACGTCTTTTGGCATAGGTATTGTGGAATATGAAGCAGATCAGTGAGAGAAAATTATTATTTGAACGCTCATCTACTTTTGTGCCTTTTGAAGTGTCTGTTTTGGGAAGATAAGCGCGACACTGTACATCAAGAAACAGCTACACAGTATTCCTTGAACTGCCAATAAACCAATTCAGAGCATAAAGCCAATCACACAAATTGCACCAATCTGTTCTCATCCCATTGAAACCTACTCAGTTTTCGTTGAGTTTAGTAAAAGCGTAGAACCCTATAATCAAATTGTGTGGATGTAATATAATAAAAAGTATTATGGCCAGCTTGTCTCGACTACTTCAACAAAGCCCACAAAATAAATAAAATAAATTGGATAGCCAATTCCCATCTCAATGCGGTCAAACAACTTTAGCTCTGCATTATTAAATGCAACACTAGCTACTGTTTGAGAAGGATACCACTTGTCCAATGCTTCAGATGTAGTAAAGGCTCAGAATG
The DNA here is from genome assembly GCA_025775065.1 of Hiodon alosoides. NCBI lineage: Eukaryota > Metazoa > Chordata > Actinopteri > Hiodontiformes > Hiodontidae > Hiodon > Hiodon alosoides. Next base: position 66,776 of record JAOYSI010020141.1, on the reverse strand, counting down.
AAAAAAACTTATTACATGATGATTATTTAACTGAATTACTGCCCTTCCCTAATTTCAGAATCCGAAAACATCCGATCCACTATTTTGTGCCAAGTCCAGTTGTTCATTTACACATCGACGCTCAGAATCAAATCTCTGCGGAAAAGAGTGGTGGGCCATCCTGAATTTACCGCGTCTCTATTTTGTGTTCCGATGCACATTTAGACTGACTGAGACCTCATTTTAGTGCGCATTTGGTTTCTTCCAGTGTATCACCCACATCACAGATTGTAAGAAGTGCTTAGAAATGGTTAAAAAAACGTGAGCAGATTTTGAGCAAATTTAACAGTGCACCATTACTGGAGAATGGATCTAAATAGGAAACGGCGATGTATTCTTAAGGGAAAGAAAGAAAAAAAAAACAACACACAGAAATGATATCCTAAGTCAAGTGCCAAGACAGATCCAAGCAGGAATGGACATCAGGGAGAAGCAGCATATTCTGTGGCTCGTTTGCTCAGATTGTATATCACTTTCTTTGTCAAACAGAAGGAACTGCTGCAATGTCAGCTTTTCCTTGTCCTGTGTGGATACTTTTGAGATAAAAAAAAAAAAACTGGCCAGTGTATTAAAGTATTGCTATTTGAATATAAAGGTTTGGCTGCATGCATATTATCTTAGATAAAATTATTAAAACTTGACGACTAATCAATTTTATAAAAGTACTGGTGTCTGGACAGCATTTTTATTTCTCTACTGTAAATCCCTTATCAAATTCAAGATGGAATGGTGGATGCCAGAGGCCTCTACTACTTAGCCAGTAACAGAGAAAACAGTAATTTTTAATTTGTTTATTTATTAACTGTCTCTAACCATATAGCTGTTTTTTTTGTTCTTCAAAACCAAAAGAAAGCAAGTGAGATGGTGTTTCTATATCTTCTAAACCAAAACATACACACTGGACCTTTAAGGCACACTTTTACTTTAACCCAAGTGACCATCAATACCCATCCAGGTAAGTAAGAGAAAACCAAGGTTTATTACAGGTTGGTAAAAAATCATACAAAAAGCATATATGAGTATGAGCACGGCCCATGATAGCCACGTGTCTGGCCATCTACAACCCTTCGTGTATGGTTTACAACTCTCAGTCCCTCACCAGGACAGGCTTGGTTGGTTAGATCCATCGCAGAAGAGAAAAATAAACACAAACACCGTCTACTACACTTAAATCAAAATAAAGAAAAATAACCCTCTGTACATTCTCCACTATCTAAACTAAACTAACTAACTATTTAAATCGAAACTAAAAACAATACCCCCCGGTATTAAGGACCTGCACCAGCTTAAAATTCTCCAGCTATTCACTTTCGAGACACACATTTAGATTTTTTTTTCTATTTCCCCAAATAAGAAACCTAGCAGCTATGCGAGCCTCTAAGAGAATAATTTTAAATGTTAAAGTTGTTAATCCCTGTATAGATCACTGAAAATCTGTCAGTGACTCTAAAAAGTATTATTTGTTTTGCCAGGCCACAGGCTAAGTAATTCAATGTTTTTGGATTTTGTGAATAAATTCTGATCCAACACAACCTAGGTTTAGAGGGCGATGTTTTTATTCTGTCGGGACATGGGTTTGGCTGTGGGTCTTTATTCATACATAAATCGTTCTGGCAAGGAATACATCCAAACCATTTTTGTGCAAGATTATAGGCGATTCCCACACTTTGTTTATTATAGCTTTCCCCCTGACCTTTGGTCACAACATTTGTATGGATTCAATTATGAGCCAGTCTCATGTTTCAAGTGTGGATACCCAACAATGGTTGGTGAAAAAAAAACACAGGTTACTTGGAAAATAAGTTGAGGAAGTTGCGCTAGGCTGTGTGGTGCACTTTAAAGAGGTCAAGACGATTAACTTGCCATTTAAGAGCATAACGACTCTCCATAAATCTGTGAATGGCTAATTTAACCCATACCGACTTTGTGAAACGTTTTACGAAAGGAGGAAATCACCAGCGTGAATGGCCTCTAAATAAATTTAATCTGCTCACACTGTCAGGCAAGTATGATTTTTCATAAACAGATTTTAAATCTTCGATTTGGAGACAGCTTATGACTCAGTCTTGTGCTTTAATTACAGAAATAGCTTCTCTGGGAATGGTGGAATATGGATGAAGTTATTCAACTGCTGTGCCGTGTGTGTCCCGGGAGCTGAAGGAAATAGAACGTTTGTTTATTGACTCTAAATTAAATGGAGACATTGTTAAAAGGAGAAAATTAAACTGTTGGTTGCTAAACAGGCTGTTGTTGTTCTCTGTGTTGCTCTATTTGTAAGCATTATTTTTATAATAACATTTGTATCGTCAATTGAATAAGATACAGCAAACTGATATAATGTGCGGAACAGTCATGTTTATGCTGAGAGGGATACAATAACCACTATACTCAATTCCTTTGGCTCTGTAAGGAAAAAAAATGTTTTTTGTTTTTTTTTTGTATGGAGCTGACACCTGTAAAGCATTATGATTGAACACTAAAAATACCTCAAAAACACAGGATTGCAGCACTTAATTTTCCAGCATGGTCTATATAAATCTCCATATGTATCAATAATTAATTACAGCTGAGAAGTACCTAGAACAATACTGGTGGATGGTGACCTCTGCTCTTACGATCCATAAATTTGATAACCACATTTCCCAGTGCTATCCGTTGCTCTCGCAAACAGCATGATACCACCCAACTAAATTATAAAAGAGTTTAAGGTACATTTCTGGCTGTCCTTCCTTTAACACATCTGCCGGTCTGCTCACAGAAATTACTCTTCTGTTTCTGTTGTTTTTCTTTTCTTTTTTTAAAGTTAAATGTGTGATTTTTCTGGTCTGAGGTATTTGCTCGTCTCATTGGCCCTAGAAAAGTCACTCATCAGCAGCACATCCATCTATCTGGTTCTGGATGGTGGGTTTTGTAACTAGCTTAAATATCTCTGCCCAAAGTGTTTAGGAATATTTTTCCTGTGGGCATATTATATTTCCAAAGCTGCATGCATGTTTATAATGGCTTCATTGTTCCAATGAGAGCAGGTCATTTCAGTAGCAGGAATTATAGGTGATCTCAGGCGAAAAGACTTTCAAGCCTGGAGTGTACACCATTTCAATTGAAGTAACAACACAAATCCAAAACAAACTGTAAAATATGTCATTTTGATTTGAGATTTCCAAAAATCGGCTGCCAATAGGTTTTTTAAGTGTAACTCTATCCATTAAAAACACAACTTGAACTTCTCACAGCACAATGTGCTGCCAAATTTTGTTAGTAACAGTAACAAAAAAGCTATATTGCATTATCTGTTTTGACCATTGCTAACACCCATTATTTATATACACCCATAAGTAATGACCAAACATCCTGAGAGAGCTTGGAACTTTTCCATGAAGAATGAACAATGATTGCTCCCAGCCGATGTATAAAATTGGTTGACACCGATTGCTACCAAAGGTGCTTGACATGGGTCTGAATACAGGACATCAACATAGGTCGGCAGTAATACAGTGAAACCACAGGGATGCAAATTATTCTTCTGATTTTCTCAATGTTCCAGCGTTTTCACTAAATGTTTAAACAATTTTTATTATTATTATAACTTTTATCCCCATTATGAATGGTTATATCTGTGCTGTAGACAGAGGAGGATAGCAAGTCCTTTCACCTTCAACTCCTGCATGACGTGTAACCCCTTTCTACTCTTGCCGTGAGATGTAACTCTTATTTTTATTTCATTGCTAAGTCAAAATAACCTTGCTTGTAAAAAAGCTTACAGGAATGGAAGGAACAAAAAATCACGGGAATAGTCTTCTCATTTTTTTTTTTTTTTTTGCTTGTAGATTGCACCACTAACGTATTCAGTAGAAAGGAACAATGTCTGTGACGTAGATTTGCTGAAATCCTTTGCCACTCATTACACTAACAGGAAGCTAGTCAGTGCCAGCTCTCCCTAACCTTCCAACAGCATTGTTCTCAGCCTCAGTTTCTGTGTGCCAGAATTGAGTTTAATGTGTGCCCGGATCTTACTGCCAGCTCCAAATTTTTCTAAATTACTCTGGGTTTCGTAAATAGTCATTTGGGGTCTTTCAGAAAAACAACAGTTTCTGAATTCTCTTCACTAATCGAGCGCCTCACTTGCAGGAGCACACGTGCTTCGCGAAGAAGCTCGCGATAAGCTCACGCGTTGATAAGAGTTGGTTGGGGCACTTCTAGAACTACATCAACGGTGATTATCTGTTTGTGCATTGTAAAGAAATAAAGACACATGCGAAGCTATTCTACGTGGGTCTCTTAGTTGAAAGGAATTGAATGTCATATGTTAAAATAAAGTTTTAGATCACGGTGGTTTATAAGTTATCAATGGACAATGCAGACATTTTATTTATTTAAAATACATTGTGACCCCTCTCCAGCATGTGTAGATAATGAATTTACTAAACTAAAATGAAGAGTTAGTTCTACAAACATCCAATTGAATACGTTCATTAAAAAGAGCTTCTCTTGAACGGAGGAAATTTGATTTCTCGACATGCAGTGTTTTACTTAGTGGCTAATCATAGCAATAATACTGAAGTGTTCTAAGCTTGTGATGTCCTTGGGCAAAGCTAATCCAAGACAATGGGAGTTCACTCCAGCAATAATTCAGATCCAGAATGCCCTGTGATTTATTAATGAGAAACAGTGATGGCCATCAAGCCCAGTAATATTTTCTCATTAGCTTAATGTTTATGCCATTTTACTCCTGACTAATTAAAACAAGAAAAGTCTTTCTAACCTGTTGCATGAATTATATACTAAAGTCCATCCCTATTGTTATAGATAGCCTTTTTAGGACCTTCCTGCTTTGGAAAAAAAAAAAAATTTGACTGCAGAAGTGCAGAAGTGGGAAAGGCAATTTGTGTACTGGTAAGGGATTACAGCAGTGTTTTGCAGGCACCACTGATAATCATTTAAGTCATCCGACCTGCACAATGTTTTCTTTATGACCAATTTATGGTCCTCCCTGTAGCTTTGCTTTTGAGCTTTTGAGCCATCTCTGGAAGCTGGGACGGCTCTGAATACACTGGAAATTGGAGAATCACTGGATATACTAGAGCAGAGATACTCAAACGGTGGCCCGTGGGCAAAGTTCAGCCCCCAACCTTGTTGTGTCTGGCCCATCTTTCGCTGTGACATGCTGCTGATCAGGCAGGAAACCTAAGCTATTTACTCACATTGTCTGTCTTGTCCTTGCCTTCTGTTTTATCCGCTAGATGATTCATTATCTTTTTTCTTTAATTGAGTTTTTATAGGTATCGGTAGCTAGCTTCACATGCTTCGCTCATCGTAGCTGCAGCACAGCAGTGAGTGTCGTCGAGGGCTTTTTCCTCTTCATAATTAATTGTTAGCTTTGCTGCTATTGTTACTGTGTGGCATCTGAGAAGCTCTCATTGAAATTTGATCTGTGCATTATGGATGGCTTGCCACAATCTTGACCTCAACCCCCAGATAACAGTGCTAGGATATTTGCACTGGACTGTGTTAACGTCAGCCTCTCCTTTACAGACAACAGCTTATCAACTTGTCACTTGGTACGGCACATTCATCCTGCTTGATCAGGCAAAAACTGCCTGCTTCTTATCGGCTTACCATGCTAAATCCTCACCCATGTTTTGCTATTTCCCATTGTTCTGGCATGCACGTCTCAGTAACATCACAGTTTCCCCCCGGTCCCTGAGTGGTGGAATGGCCTACCTGAGGCCATCAAAGCTGCTGAGTTGTTTGCTGGAACAAACAGAAACCCCTTAGTTCCATACCACCCACAGATTAGTGCTGCTGCTAATGCAAAACTAGCACTTTAGAAGATGTTGTTTACTGCACAGTATTGTAGACCTCATGGCTTTGTTTACATTGCGGATTTTACTCTTTTATTTATTTAGATTTTGGTTGTTCACTCTTGCAGGACTTCAGTAGGGAAACTTCAAATCCAGTATTTAAGTCTAGTGGTTTCCTTATTTCTTTTTCTTCAGATTATGAGAGCATGCACTATATATAGATATAATAATAAAGCAAGCCTCTGTCGAAGGGCCACATAAATTCTGCAGTCCTCTTATGAACAAACTCCTTCCCTCTCTCTCTTTCTCTCTCACTATGCTCCCGGAACAGCACCAGAGATCCCCAAGAGAAAACCATTGATTATCTATTTCTCTGGCTGAAATCTGTGATATTAGGGAAAGATTAGGTTAATTGTAAACGCACACAGAAGTGTGACTGCATGTGTGCTTTGTTGACACCGGTTGAACACCTATGTATCGCATTCATACAAGAAACTGGTCCCGACGATGTGTGAACTCAAACACATTTTTCACCGGGTGTTTCTCAGCCATCTATGGGTTTTATTTTTCCTCTTGCAGTCCACTCAGCTAATTCTGAGGGTAAACTAATTGATCTCAGCGGACTCAATTGACAAGACAATAGATCACTGGCAAGGCTATTCTGGTTTCTCACAAGGTGCTGTTCCTTCAGGCTGTAGTTCCCCTTTGCATTATTGTCAATACGAAAGGTCTGGGAAATAAATATGAGACCATACATCAAAGCAGAAGGTTGGTTTTGTCACCACAAGAGCAGTTTCTCACAGCTTGAGTCCCAGTGTAAAATGAAGGTTGTGTGCCAGAGGGCATTTTAACTCAGAGCACTGCTTTTAAACCAATGTAAGACACAAGCACATAAGCCATGGCTAACAATAACAACAGAATGGATATACACATTTTCCACAATTGTTAAACCCCAGTGCCTTTGCAACCAGCACCTGTCAAAATGTGGAGATCGCTGGGAATTATTCGAGTATGCAATTTACAACAAATAGTTCTGCAATCAACCCCAGCAGCAAGCATTATGAACGGCCACCACTGCAATACATTTGCATATAATGAGCTCTGTGGCTGCATGGGGGGGCTTTATGACATAAAGTTCCTTCTACTTTAAGAAGTGGCTGCCATTTTGCTCTGTGCACCAATTTACTCAGAACTGCAGATTATGTCTAGTAATTACTGGAGCTAGAGACCTGGTGAGCATTCTGCCTTGTCTTTTGACCAGCTGTCCACTAAATAATGTTTTTGGCCCTGGACTGAAAGACAACTGGGTATTGGCCAGCATTAGTCTTAATTGTTTTTCCTTTTAATATAGAACATAGAGTACGGAATGCCATAATTATCTTTTCTCTATTATTTTTATTTCACATTTTTATTCACAAGTTGCATATTTCATACATTTTGACCATTGTGTTCAGTTTTAGTTGAATAGTAAAGACGTGAATACTGCAAAACGTTTGTTAAACGTTATCTTAAAATGAAACAGCAGGGCTTTTTTTTCCCACTAATTTTAAATTAGTTAAAAGAATTGGAATTGCATAAACTGTATATTACTATATACTACGATGTCAACTGATATCATGACATGTCAACATTTTGTAAAGTCCCTTATGGGCTGGAATGTATTCAACTTTTACTGGCTACCAGCCTTCAGGAGAATTGTGATTAGTCCAGTTATGCAAAACATGGGTGTGACTTATGTGAATAATTACAGAGGAAAGGCCTATATGAACACAATTACTTCTGATGTTTTAGGGAACGGTAACAATATAACAAAATAACAATATAAGCAACAATATGAAAAAATAGATTAACCCTTTAGGACCTTTCTGTTAATGTTAAGGACATTTAATGAACCAAAAAAAGCAGCACAATAAGTCATTATCTTGTAGTTAAAAAAATAAAATAAAATCATTTAACTGATTAAAAAAAAAATACATGCAGGCAGTCAGGAATGACAAGGAACTGGATTCTGTTGCATTTTACCCTTCCTAAAACAACAGAGCACGAACATTGAGAGAGAGAAGAAAACTAACTTCATTTAATTTAGCCAGACTCAATTAAGAAACAGAAGCATTGCCTTGATGTATTTAATTAACATATGCTGCTGGAATATTTAATGTTTTCACTTCAGGGAAGAAAAGCTAAGATGCTAAAGCCAGCATTATGTTTCAAATCAGTGCACATTTATGTTATATAAATTATATAAAAGTGTGTGTGAGAGTGAAAAACAAAGAACCAGAGAGAGAGAGAGAGAGAGAGAGAGAGAGAGAGAGAGAGAGAGAGAGAGCTGAACTTGAGATAGAGAACTTGTGTGTGAGCTGACTGTCGGCTATGCATTTATCTATGGCTCTTCTGAGAACTTCATTTAGATAAGGCATCTAATTTCAAAAACTTCTTTTATGAGGGGGGAAATGCGTGCATTCATTTTCTTAGCAGAGACAGTTTTTCTCCATTTGAAATCAAATGTAGAGCTGACATTTTGCCTCTCCAGAGCGGACGGGTGCCATGACTGCCAGTTATCTTTATGTCAGCTATTAAAGGGTATCAGGCACCTCCATGTCGTTAGATACGACGCGCTTGAACTCCAGCAGCTGTGCACGGGATAAAGTTATTCCAAACTTGGCTGCTTTTAGATAAGCACTTGGGATTGCTCCTGGGTACTGTTCTGAATAGAAGGGACTGCTCAGTATGATTAAACAAGGAATCCTTATTTGATAAGATTCTCCAGTAATAAAAAAAAAAAAATTAAGTCATCTACTTTGTTAAGAGTAGACCCAATGGCATCATTGTGACATGCTACCAACTCCGTATCGTTAGACGGGGAAAGACTAGATGTTCCTTCCCTCCGTCCTAGATCTCATTGCTTTACAAAATGTTTATTTCATGTCTTGTAGAGGTGTACCGGAACCCAATTAGGATATTTAGGTAAAAATGTATAAGTTTTTATTGAATATTAGTGGGACACATCCAGGAGACCTTTCCCCCATATATATTGTGCATGCTCAGTATGGCAAGTTTTGGGCACCAACCCAAGGCTAGGACCTTGTTTGTACACTGGAGTGTGCTTTTGTTGATTGCACTACATTCAGGTGCTTGTAAATAACATGGGACTTTAAAAGTGTAGAAAGGATTTAGACTGGAAAGGCTAAATGTTTGGGGAGTTTTTATTTATTTATTTATTTATTTTTTTAACGTCATTGGTTTATTTGAGCTTTCCTTGAATGGGTGGTGTTTTATCCAATTTTTTCAATTTTCTTTCATTGAATGTTAGTCATTTTCGGTTACTGAAATTTTGCTACATCATGCCCAATAAAAGGTATAAACTAACCATCTGCTTCCCTGTATGTGGTCTCTCTCGGACTGGGCACGCCTGGGGTGCAACACTTAATATTTCCTAGAATAGTTTTGATAGCATTTGGAATCATTGTGAGTGCACTAGTGTAAATGTACATATGTGTGAAAGTGTGAAATACAGTCAGTATGTACTATTTCAGGATTAATTATATTGGAGGATTATAAATCCACTACTAAATGTTTGTTCTTTTGAATATCTATGAAAATTCACGTATTTTGTGGAATAGCAATTTATTTGGTACAATTTTGTAACTAGATACCTTACACATAAATCTGATGTTGATTGTGTAGATCGTCATTTAAGCTATGATTGTGACAATAAGCTTTATTGGGTACAGATTAGTGTTAAATTCCAAGATAAACCATTAATAGTTGATCAAATTCCCCACTTGAATAAATTGTGAATATTATCTACAAATGTATCTGATCGGCAATTTTTTTGGTTTTGGACCTTTAGTAATGTATTTTTTTTTCTTTTTCCGATGGACATTTATAGAGGTTTCTAGTGACATGTACAAAACTGAAGGATTAATAGCACCCTCATTCAATTGCCATTCCCATGGCAACCAAACATTCTTCCACTTGACACTGTATGAGAACATGATTCATAGGACACCTAAACTGTGTACAAAGTGCAATGCTTGTAGTTGAATTTATTAAGGTACTTTCATTAGTCTCATTTGCTTATCTTGATCAATAACCATTTATGTAAATATTTATATTTATGTCCTTTTTGTTTCTCGTGTTTGGCATACGGGCTGTATCTCTTACATGAAAGACAAAGCACATGTCAGGCCATCTATCGAAGCAAGTGAATCAGAAACTTTTAAATAAGCAATCCTTTCTTCCTTCCATCTGAAGAGGCTACAAATGAGGGGGCTATGTTCTGAAGGACTATTGTGAAAAGTGGATTTATATAAGCCCAAACAAAACTAACCAAGATCATAGGGACACCCAACTAAAAAAAAAAAAGCGAGAGACCGAGACAAATCAATACTTCTTAATATATTATTGTGAGTGAGAACAGTGGCTATATTCCTCAGACTGGGATTATTTTGCATTAAGTCCTCATCCAGAAACTGTTGGTGAACCTTAGGCTCTTTACATGCCAGTGGGGAGAAGTAATCAGACTCACACTCTGAAAGGATGTAGTATGGCCAAGCATAAACAAGCAGGGATTTTAAAAATCTTAGTTGCAAATATTTTTTTTTGTGTGGGTGTTATTTCCACAAGGATATGTAGCTTGTATCAGCAGTTAAAAATAACCACAGTCCTCAAGTCCACTCTGCACATGAATTTCATTTGATGACTAAATCTAGATCTAAAATATTGCTTCATTACACAAAGTACACATGCTTGCACCATTTATAACAGTGTGTAATAGAATTATATTACAATATTGTAATGTTAATAATTGAGCTGAACGGTAGGGAAAGTTGGGAAATTAAAGACTATGGTGTAAAATCACTATGTCACCTAGTCCTAAGCATCACCTCTGTTTTTTCTGTGGTATAATGTTCACGCCTTGTCACTTAATCTTAATGTATTTCCCCCTTAATGTCATACCTATGAAAATGCACACATGCACCAAAGCTCTGAATAGCTGCCAGCCGTCGTGATGAGGAGCATCAAATGGTGTGTGGAAAAATCTGTTTCAATGTTTGCTTTTGGGTGTGTGTGTGTGTGGGGGTATATCTGGAGGGGTGTATCTGTTACCATAAACATTTTAATTATTCTCCTTGGAAAGAAATGTTCGTAACAACAGTCTCTAGAGTGTATTGAAAGTATTCAGATTTTTATTATTATTTTCAAATAATAAAATTCATTGAAATTCATTTTCAGAAATACCTTTTACAAAGGTTTTTAAAAAGATGAAGTCATGTGACCTGCAGGCTGAGATGGTCACTAGCAGTTACAGCTCTATATAGCTGGTTCCTATTTTTCAGTTTATTTCATTTTGCAGTGAAGTACTTCCCTGTTCTTACAACCCCTGGGATCGTTTATTTTCTAAAAGGTTAGGGTCTTGAAAAGGCTCCACTCGATCGCTTGTAAGGGCCATCCACTTTAAGAAAACATGGTATATGCCAATTCTTCGTTACTGTAGTCGCATATAAAAAGAAACAGGGTTTATCGCAGGGTTAATCGCAATGTCTGTAAGTAACACTGTTGTCAAGACTAAATCCAGCCTTCAAGCATATAAAACTAACTTGGGTGCAGATTTAGAGAACAGGTCTCACAAGAACAACGTTAGGCTGGTTAGCATGTCGAAAGATAAAGAATGGGAGAACACATCTACTTACTTTTCTAAGGACAGTAATAGCCATCACAAATTTGAAAATAGAGCTCATTGAGCAGGCTGCAAATCCAGAGTTGTGATGTTTAAGTTGCTGCACTATTCTGACCGACAGTTGATACTACAGGAAAGGCTATAGGAAATTTGATTTGCGGGGAGGAATTTTGTTTTGCAGACTATAGTTTTTTTAATCTTTTTTTGGTTTTTTTTTTGCCACCTTACGAGTGCTGTAAAATGGTTCACAGCATTCCTTCACCTCTCTGCAAGATGCGGAAGAATTTTGTAAACTTAAAATGTTTTCCGTTGGAACAGTAAAGGGCTATGTAGCGCTGTGCTAGCAGCATGGGATGATGAGATATAGTAAAAAGCTGGAGTATATTATTTTCTCTCACAGTCTTCCAGTATAAGGCTTTACCAGTGTGCCGTGTGGAAGAAAATGAACGCATAAAACAAAAACAAAAAACAATGCGAACCGTGTACCTCTCCAGGCTGCCCACACCTCTTTTTTGGGTTTAGCTGCATCTCGCCCATTCTACCCTAATCGCTCCATCAACCCCCACCAACAACTGAGAAAAATACAGGTTTTAAGTGAATTACATGGACATTTCCTGCAGGTGCGACGGGAGTGTCTCTCAACAACCCGTGCGTGTGCTAAATACTGAACGATATAGCTGTTTCATTTCATATTTGAAATAAATCTCCCATTTAAAAAAAAAAGTCCCTTTTAAGGCCTTTTCTGGAGTTCTTGAAATTATTTAGAAACTTTAGTTTCCAAATCAGACCGATCAGACAGTTTTTTATTTTATTTTTTATAAAGAAGTGACTAAATTTGACAATGTCTGTCGCTTGCTGCACATATTTAATAAATCCAAGGATCATGGTGCTTATAGAACTGTGCCGACTTTACCTGCAGAAAAGGCCTTTGATTGACTTTAATGGGGATACTTACAAAGTTTTTAAACATCTTTTTCTCGGCTCACCATTTAATGCACACAATTTGTGTACTGTATACCAATCTGTCAATCTGTCAAGGATTCCGACTAATATGACTCTTATTTGGAACATTACCACTTATTTCTGAACTTCGGCTTGGCTGGTCAAATATCCCACGCCTTGGCACTCACTTGAAAAAGCTTTAGTTTGTTTAAGCTCCTACGGATGCACTACCAGGTTTGTTGTGATATATGGCTGTTAAGGAAAGGTAGCATTTTGCTACCCCTATTTGGCACAACTTTTCCCTTTTAACAGGCAACTGACCCTTCATTTTTCCTGCCTGGTCAAACATAGGGATTCACACAACTGAAGAAATGTTTGGTGCAAACGGCTTGCTTAGCTTCAAGGACCTTTAAGCTTTACTTATCAAAAGGTTTACTTTTGATTTGCCAACCTCCTTTTTTTCTATTTCGTCCTCCAATTTTTTTTTTTAAGTCACAGTTCCCTTTACCAGCTGTTGCTAGGGACCGCAGTCTTCAGGGAAGAAGGCCTTAAACCAGCTGAAGGACACAAACCTGAAATTTGTAGACTTATCCTTACTGTTTCATGCGCATACCGATGCACGCATGTCTGAGCTGGTGGCAGTGCTGTCTAAGGTCCAGGATGAAAAGGATTATGTCCGAGGGAGCCCCCCCAGAGAGAAGTACAAAAATTACAGCTCTTTTAAATTTAAAATTTTGGCCATGAAGTGGGCCATGACAGAGACATTTAATGACCATGGGAACAAAGCTCACTTTCATAAAACAAAACAGTCCTTCCTCCATGAGTGCCAAAACATCAGACACATTAGCATCACATATTATTATTATTATTATTGTTGTTATTATTATTATGTTGGTAATTATTACTTGTTAAGGATTGCAGTGGAATCCAATGTGCTATTATTGCTGGAACAACTCTTAACTATAGTCATTAAGCACTTCATTTCCATCGACAACAACCATTAGCATAGGCAATGTAACTTTGTTTATTATTATTTTACAAAGTTACCAAAATTCCACAGCTCTCTAGTTAGGAAACACTGTCCTCGACATATGTTTCTTTGTAGCACACTAAGCTAAGTTTATTGGAACAAGCATTGGATGCCTAAAAAAGCCAGACCAAAAAAAATATTTCAACTTCCGTGATTCTTAAAAATAATTTTCTTCCCCCTCAAATTTTTTTTGGCTTTGTTGCAAAGCAGACTGGCTGTGAAGTGTGCAGCAGCTTTTGCAATTAAAATCTTAAACGGGAATGTTCAAGTAAAATAAATAAGGGCATAGCTCTGCGGTGAAAAACCGCTAATTGCTGATTGATTTTAAATAGAAGCCACTCTCAGCAATAACCACGCCGAAATGGAGCATCTGTCTTATCCTCGGTTTTGATTAAGTATTGTTCTGGCTGTTTACGAAGCAGGAATCTGGGGTAAATAGGTTAAGTTAGCTTAAAAGCCAGATGTGAATATTCACCGTTTTAAGGGATTATAAAGCGGAATGAATGCAACCCGTTTGTCTTTCCAGGACACATTGCAGCTGCAAGTTTTGTATAAGGGGGAAAAAACAACATATAAATGCTTACATCGAGACTATATATTAATATACATAAGTATTCAATACGAGTGAGCAGGGACATAACAAAACAGGGAAGGATTACACCAAAAATGCAACAATTTCAAAATCAAATAAATGTAGTCTTATATTTTCTCATTCTCAAAGCTCCTTCTCCTCACCAACCTTAATGGGTCTCAAATTGAGCTTGTCATAGGTCCAAGTTGGACCATGAATGCACAACCAATAAGCAGCGGGCACTTGCAGGTGTTGGCGGTTTGTGCTAGCGCAAATATTATCACGAATTAGCGGATGTCTATTGAGTGAGTCAAGCCCCTCCTTGCCCCTGACATGATGGTATGAATACCGCAGCTCAGCAAGCCGAGCTAAACAAACATCCGATTGCACAAACACAGTTTCATGAGAAGCGAAATAGCTCTTTTTTTTCCCCCCTTATTTTGGCATTTTATTAAGTGAATCTAAAGTGGTTCTAAGGGGCTCTCTTTAAGCGGTTAAACATCAACTTCAGTCTGCGTAGTATGAAGAGAAGTTTATTGCTGTTACTAACAGCGTCCGGAGTGTCCATAAATTTGATTCGGGGGATTTGCCAGCATTTACATTTCCAGTATAAATCATCAGCGTGGAACTATGCCATCCTCTAATGGAAACCCCGGCAATATTATAGAGGATGATTTCAAACGTTCTTTCTAAAAAAGTGAACTTAAAATTAAATTCATCACCGCAAGCGGAAGCAGGGAAATTACTTTCTTTTCTAAAACTAATGTTCCCTCGGTGCGCTTTCCCCGACAAGAAATGGGCCTCCATATTCACACAGAAAGTCATGTCATGCATGGCTGCAGCCTTCCATGAATTCTTTGTTTCTCCGCTACGGAACAGTGCCCAGCGCCTCTCCCCTAAACAACAGATCAACAGATAGACAGCAGAGGTCATAATACCTACCAATAAACTCTTTTCTGACACATCAAACGGCCCCTTCTGTCTTCCCTTTTCTGTGCCTTATTCGTAAGTGTGTTAATGTGCTAAATGCTAGAGGAAGCAAGGCACATTTTCCACTGTGTGAATTGTGAACCACATTTCAAATATATATTATTTATGTATCTAAACAAGGTGAACAGTAAACAAGTATTGAAGAAATAAAACCATTCTTAAGTTATATGGGTTATTTCTAAAAACAGCAAAGCTAAACAACCATTCCTTGGTGATGCTCTTATCTGTTGCGGGTATAAAGTGTAGAAACAAGATAATTTGCATAAGGTGGACGCAGAAAATCAAAAGAGTACAACCAATTCCGAAGTAATTAACGACAATGAACTCAACAACTAATATATATGAAATATAGCTGCCAGCAGCAATGCGGGGGGGTTCAAGCACAATATAGGTCCTGTAGGATTAACGGAAGCGAATTTGTGGTATAACAATCCCCAGTCCAAATGGCATTCTGGACAGTCAAAGTCAATTGGATTTGTAGTTCTTCAGAAGGATAATTTTGGGCATTGAATTAATTAAAGTTCTGGGTGTTGATTTCAGGGTCTAAATTCAACTGTGTACACGTTTTGTGAGAAACCAGTGAAAACTTTGGCACATCTACAGAGTCCTGTTGTCTATCATTTTGCTGAGATGAAATGCCATATTTTTTGAAGAAAAGGTGAAAATATTTATTTTAAAATCCAAGGACGTGTTAATTGCGGACATTATAGGTCCTTGAGGAAACTATATTACACATAAGTAGAAGGACCTAGGAGACCATTGGGTCAATGGCTACCATATTCATGTTGAGGCTGTGGACCATGCCCCTCTATAAACATAACAATCCCAGAAAAACTTGTGAAGAAGTTAATATATAAGCAGAAAAATAAATTGAGCTTCGCTGCTTGAACAATATTGAACCATACAAAATGTATTTTTCTATGAATTAAAATAAAATAGCTATAAATGGTCTTATAACAATCCCTTATTAATTACTTGTGCACAATTTTATTACATAGGCAGAACATGTTTGGCTGTTCAGTGGCAACAGGAAGTAAAGTGATATAGGAAGGAAGAATTATACCCTGCATTGAAGGTAGAGGATGGCATCTTATGGCTTTTATGTGCCTTGACATTGTTTAATGTAAAATATTGACAGTGTGTTAGATGACAAATTAAAAGTCAACATTACATTTTAGGAGTGGAAAAAAACACATTCCCTGCAAAATGATTACATTATCACTTGAAATGTGCAACTTTCCTATCAAGGAAAACCCACTTTGTTAAGTGAACTCATTTTCTCAGAGAGTGTATAGCGACACACAACCCCTGCTGTGAAGATTTTCTTTTCACAGCATGGAGCTGCCCATCTCCACAAACTCTACAAATTGAAACTATTACACCTCAGCTTTATTGCTTTGTTTGATTCGTTTTGTTTTGTTTTTTTGGGGTGGTGGGGGGGCACTGCTTTTAAAGTTCACTTCAAAGTTGGAGGAAGTTGTCGTAGGAGAATATGTAACATTTTCGCAAGACTCACTAAAAGCAACAGCTTCATGATACCACAGGCTCTATTTTGGTGATCATGGTCCTATGCCTTAATACAGAGTCCAGGTGCTGGCATGGCCAGTCCGACACTGTAAACTTCATAGCTACTAATCAATCAAAATCATGTCTATGTTGTCTGGAAGGTTAAGTGCAAGGTTATCTGCAAGTAAACCCTGCTAGTTGGTTACTGAACCATTCCTGGCTTGGGTCCCCTGTATTTGTTTGACGGATGTGGGGAGGCAAGGAACATTAGCCAAGTTGAAACATAATGCATAGAATTTTCAGCAGTGGATCACCCCCATCACCTTAAAAAAAAAGGCAAAAATTAGTACAGAAAAGACTGGAAGGGCATTCCTTTGCTCCATGGAAGAGGAAATTGAGCATTCATAACTGTAGGGTTCAAGATTCACTTACAAAAATGTTTTAATTAGGATCAGAAAACTTCAAATTGGTATCAAGTTCAATAAGCAGTAGTACATTTGTTAAAGGGGCCAAGTAGTGAAAAACACATCTTCCTGTTTTTACCTATATGGTATTTGTACACTATGACGGAGAAGCGAAACTGTGAAATATCCCAAATTTCCCTACATATTATTGATTGATGTTTGATGTTCTAGCTGGAAAAGGCAATACAAATCTTGGGTGTCCAAATTTTACAGATACAGGACTGACTGGCAAAGTTATCTGTGCGCTGGCGTCAGCTATGGTAGCTCGCAAACGTATAGCACAACAATTTGGAAAGACAAAAGGAAGGCTTTAAGCTGTGGCCGGTGTTAGGTATCCTCTTCTTCCCATTCTGGGTCTGACTAAGGCATAGACATATGGCTGAGGCTGAGCCATTGCTAGCCAAAAGTGTTTTTGTGATGTATAGTGGTCAGTTGGAGAGGAGGCACTAGCCACCGTATGCCAATGAGGGCTTTTGTAATTACATATGCAAGACCAACACGACCAGACCCACACCAGCAGACTGCCATTTCACTGACCGGTGAAGGCAAGGGGAAAATATTGATAAATAATATTTATGGAAAAAAGAGACTTTTTAGTGTGTTTAATTTAATTTAAATGATATTAAATTAAAAATTTTCATTTATTTTGGATGTGAGCATTAGTTTTGTTTTTTACAGCTGTGCTTAACATTGATAAATATAACATTACAAATATGTTTTTTTTTTAACAGTGTAAATGTAAATTATATTTGGTAGCTTAAATCTTAATTGGAGCTGTGTATTAACAATATCTTTTCCCATATCTGTTTGGTACTGCGCAGAGGACAATATTTATTTCAAATTCATTGAGTGGTGAATGAGTGATTGAGTGATTGTACTGAGGTACATCAACTGGTCAAACAGATGGCTGCACCAAATGTGGGAAGGCGGCAGAAACGTGCCATCAAGATAAACAAATGTACTTTATATTTCACGTGATAATCCAGGGAGAAGAAAAACAAGGGAGGACAAGTCTCGGGAGGTGAAACGTGTTTCAACCGATTGATCAACTATCAGTTTCGATTTAACTTGGCTAACAGAAGCAAATGCTAGGACTTAGTTTGAGCTTGAGCATTTTAACTTAGGAACTTTTGGATGGGGGGAGGCCCATATACAATCAATGAAAAATGTAATGTGTGTGTGTGTATATATATATATAATCAAATCTTCCACTGTGTGACTAAACGCAGCCCTTTAAATGTCAGGTTTGCAGATATAATTTCATAATTATTAATTCATATTAATATAATTTCATGATTTCCTTATTTCATACTCAACTACAAGCACTGCTGCAGTGCAGTGATTTACTACATAAATATGTGTCAAACCCAGGAGTAGCATTAATAGCTATAGGACATCATGGGATAAATTCACTAAGAATGAGTAGCGTCAGCAAATTGCCTCATTTATTGCGAGTCAGTTGCTGCTGCAATGTGCACTGTATTATACAAATCAAACACATAATTTGAGTATTTGGCACTGATCGAAATTAGTGCCGATTCACACAGATACAATCCAAATGATAGTTATGATAGTAATCGCTAGTGATGCTAATGAAGTTATGTTATGCTAACTTTATTCCAAACTAGCAAAGCTAGCCAGCACAAAGGCGTGAAATGAACTATTTCTGCAAGCTATATCAGGTAAACTAAAGCAGGCTTCCTTGGCTGTTCAGGTAACTAGCTGGAAGCTAACGGAAAAAAATAAAAGATTATTGAAATCCCACACCACAGCACCAACAGAGTTTGTCTTTGCTACAGTCTATTTTTGAGAATTGAGAGAAGCTATGGTTGTGCCATGTAGGAGAGCAACACAAATAAGTACAACAATGTATGATTTATATTTGCAATACTTAAGGCCAATATTTATACGATGCTATTGTTTCTATAACTTTAATAGAATCACCTGAAAAAACACATTTAACTAGGAAATTTGGAAAGGAAATTAGGAAAGACAGTGTCGCAGTTCACAACACAGCCCCAGTTCATCACTAGATATTATCAGTCACTTCTCCCAAATCTTTCCCACTAATCATTCAATTAACATTCCTGAAGCCCATGTGTGCACTGGTCAAATCACATTCTGCTCTCTTTTGCCCTGCACCTCCAAACTTGTTTTTCTGTTCCACACATAAACCCCTCACTAACCCTTACACTTTGTGAAGTCTTTTCAGTTTCACTTCAGCGTCTTGTCTTGTCTTGTCTTGTCTTGTCTTGTCTTGTCTTGTCTTGTCAATTTTGTATTTTCCTAGTAACTCTGATTGCCTGACCATTGCTTTTGTCCCAGACCACGTCTTTGGCTATCCTTGATTGCTTTGTCCTGCCGGTACTCGACCTAAGCCTGTCTGACCCTCCCTCTCAGCACTGAAACTGGGTTCTCCTGTTAGTGTACCCTGTGGTGCATTACAGACAGTCATTGCAATCGGAGGCACGACTGGGTGATTGTGTCATAACATCTTCTCAATTTAGGAATCTAGCTGAATCTCCTCCTTCATTCTCTCAATTTCCTGTTTCTTCTGTAAAAATGATATGTGTCACCCTCTTCCTAGAACCATCAAAACATCTTAAACTGCCTTGTGTATTGACAGCTGAGAGATGTCAGAAGCAGAAGCAACTAGACACAAGAAGCTGCAGTGTGTAAAGTAATTAACAATTGAAGGTATAATTATATACTTCGGTGGTGGTAGTTTCTCTTGCATCTTCTAGTATGGTGGCTAAGTGTGCAACATGATTCTAGTACTGTGTAACTGTAAAATTATAGAAGATATAGAAAAATATATAGTTACAGGAAAACCCAACAAGGGTGTTGGTTCGTGTAATTAACCTCCTGTTTTTAGCATATATCTTCTGTCATCAATATATAAAAAATTATGACAGAAGACTTTTTGAGGTGATGAATTATAAAGCATAAATGAGCAGCATAATGCAGACTTTCGTAAATATGGTTGAGTTTTATTAACCAAATTCATACATTCAAAATTTTTTGTGGGTTTATCCCATGAATACATATTGGTGTTGCAATTTACATATATATCAAGGCCACACACGCAAGTTGACCTTGCTGGCGGAGAACACATCCGACATCCAATGCTCATGGTGACCGAATCTCACACACTTTACACCAGAATTTAAACATATGTTTGAGCTTATGTCAAATGTGTACAGCACCTTTTTATAAAAATATCTAATGAAAGGGATTTCTTTTTAATTGATGTCGACAGCGGTGACACGTGCACTGTCCCTCTGCAGACATTTCCCATGTGTTACGTACCTATTACTTTTCACTGTGTGAGCATTTTAAAGGTAGTTGTGGAAAAAAAATATTTATATGTTTTCATATTTCACCCACCTGTGGACATAAACAATTCTCCTAATGAGAATATAGAATAATATTAGTGCTTTATACAGATAAAAATATACTACTGCGTAATACACATTTTATACACATTATTGGCTAGCTTGTTATTATCAATAACTAATAACCCATATTGGATCAATCCATATGTGATGAAAGCTGTTGTCTAGGTGATTTTTATTGTGTAATCTGAGCATGTTTAAAATGACTATGTTCCATTCGTTGTCCTTCAACACTGCCAAGCTTGAGGTTGTGATACTATACCATTACATAAGTGTTTTCAACTCATTACATTCTGGGGTTTGAATCTTGTGGTTAAAATCTGATGAATGACCAAAAAAAAAGAAACTGCCATGATGTAATCAAAATGTTTTGTAACCATGTCTGCAAGAGTCATTTCGTTGTGTCATAAGTTCCTTGGTACCATGCACAAAAAATATTATTTAAAAAAAGACTCAAAAGGGGCAGCATGACATCATGTCACAAGCTGACTCCACTGCTCAACTCCACCAAGATGTGGGTGAAGCAGCTCCTTGCACACTCTTTCACTCCATGTGTCAAACACCGCTTCTTTGCAAACCTCCACGTCCAGCAAACTCTCCCTTTGCAGTGCCTTTCAAATGTAACAATACTGCAGTATTCAAGCTCCTCATGTATCCGCACTGCTTGGGAGAAGATAATGGTAAATAACTTTAGCTTTCAATTACAAGAATTCTGACATTGACACAACCTTTCAGTGCCCACTAGTCCTCTGCTATTAAGCACCTATAGCCCAATATGATAAGGGTCATTCCCTCCAAAGTGCAATGCTGTATATCAGGACAGGAAAAATAGCATGCGGAGCACAGAGACTCTGGCACGGTTTTCATTAAAATGTTTTATCGGTTCAATAGTCTGCTGTCATATGTGGGTAACTGTCCTGATTTGCTTCTTTCGAACATGCACCTTAAACAATTCATTAAAAATGGATGAATATAAATAAAAAGCACATCAAAATGTTTTAGCACAGTTACAGAATTATGGATCAGCCTCAGCAACGGACAGGTCAGAGAAAAAGTCAAGTCTGATGTTATTTATTGAAATCAACTTTAGTGCTCCCCCAATCTATTAAATTAGAAATACAATGCTTAAACATCTCAAGTACGAAAGTGATTATAATGTTACATTTTTTTAATTATTATTAAATATCTCTAACAATATAAAATTACCTAAACTTTTTGTCTAAAGTACCAGCATAGTCTCTCGCTGAATTATATCAGTTGATAAGCAAAATTATGCAGAAGTATTATTTCATTATTATTTTGTTTGTTTTGCATTACTAACTTGCGTATTCCCTATTGATAAATAAACTTTACCTGGAGTACTGAAGGTTAAGTGTCTGCAAGGTTGATTACAAAGAAAGTATTGTTCCTTGTGTGAAATTTTAAACTCAGTGGATTAAAATAATGTCTCTTAAATCTGAATTGTCTTAAAATGGTGGAGTTGATCTCGCCATAAGTAGAAAAAAATATATATATTTTGGTTACTATGAACATTGCAAATAGGTCTAGCTTCCTTACTTTCTCACAAGCTAAGGAAATAAGTTAGGGACAACACAGAATCAAGAGGCCAAAACATTTTACCAGATACACTTTCTGTATGCATTTTGTAACATGGTTTTTAATCGTCCCAAAATATAAACCGACGCCCTTTGAGTCATACATACATACCTACCCACCTACCTACCCACCGACCCAGAAGGAGACACTTTAGTCATATTAGTTTCAAATATTCTGCAATGAAAGCCCAAACTATTCAAAACATTTTGTTAACTTCTGGCTGCTTACGGAATATCTCAATGGCAATTGTGGAATTTTATTAACCTTGAAATTATCATATTATACAGTCCATGCTTTTCTATAGAGGAAGGGAAAAGTCTCCTCTGTGACAACAGCAATTTATGCGTATGATTTCTTCCTATTATTCTGGTAGAATTTATGTCAAGTCATCAACTATTTAGGGGCATGGACAATGCTTGACCTTCACATATGTATCATAACATATTTTAAGTCAGACAGACAAAAACACCATAAATATCCACAATGTAAATTCATAAATCCAATGCCATCGTGGCAGACACAAAGTACAACGACAGCTGGCTGATTCCCAAATTGATATTTGTTTGTATAGCTGCCCAGGTATATATTGTGTGGATTTAATCATCTGACTATTGTCTTTGCTGCAGTTCTGAAATCCTTAAACCTGAAATAACACTGTACGAATAAAATCTCATGCACAATAAAACAGAGATGCAATGTTGCATAATCAAACTCCTGAACTCTAGATACTGAAGTCATGTCATTTATTTATTGCGGTTCACAACCAGTATCCTTCTCCAGACATCAACTGTTGAAATGATTCACCATGCAAGCTCTAGCTGGAAGGGAAGAAATGGTAACAACTTGGCTATTTTAACACTGACCTAACATCTGTTACATCCTATACTCTGCTTGTATCATCAAAAAAGAGCACAAGTCAACACACCCGATCATATGTATTTATATACAAATATAAAGCCACAGCATGCCTGTAGATGGTGTCAGTGAATACTGCTCCACCCGTACTATCTATTTTGAGGTAAAGGGCGGTTGGCATGTAGATATGTTTCAGGTCCCTCTAGTCCCTTTAGGATCATAATTATTTTCAGAATTAATGTATTTTAAAATGTTTGCAAGGTGTGTAACTGTTGCCTTTAGAAAAAAAAATCTTCCTTCAACAGTTTAGAATGAGTCTGCCACACTTTTTCTTTAAATTTCGCAATAGAGTTATTGCCCTACCATTTCTGAAGATTGCGAGTAATAACCCACATCGCAAGTACCTGACGTTATTGTCAAGTTAAAATTCGATGATTTGATCGATAAAATCACTGATATAACAGTAAAGAAAAACAAAACAATTAATCAGATTCAGCTCAAGGCGGCTCATTGACCACATACTGTATATTGAAATCCTGCATGGAAAACATTAATCAATTTTGGTAAGAAAAAACATTGTTTTAATTGTACGCTCTACCTACTCTACGCTCTAGCTATGGAGCAGTGTATCATTCTGTGTGTTATACTGGTATGTTCTTCTCTTTGTATTGTTTTTATTCCAATGTGCTTAGTTTTCCATGCCACATGATCCCATTTGTGACTTTGCCATTACATTCTGCTATTGCTATTGAGGCACAGTGCTCCATTACAATCAACATGATTACCGAACTCCAGTGTAGTGAATGTAAATAAACCGGATTAATAAGAAAGAATGCATGAAACTTGCTACAACTTTAAAATGGTAAAAATCCAGTTTTTAACGTTATACATTAAACATTATTGCTATGCATTGTCACTGTATAGCTTCACAATCCCCTGTGATAGACGCATATACAAATAGGATGGACTCACTCACACTAAATACATACATATATACAAAATAACCATTGTCTAATAAGTCTTTGTCTAAACACAACCGTCTCTTACTCACATGCAGATGCAATGTACTTTTCCCTTTTCTCTAACTCTCTTGTCAATGTACATCGATGTTTTATTAATTTTTTTAAATGTAGACTGAAGTGGCTAATAGTTAACATGCATGGGCTTTGAATTCAGCCACCTAAATTTACACTTGTGGGTTTAGCTCTCTGGTGTAGTTTTACAGAAAACATGACCTCACCAATTACCTTTATACCTTTGTTGTATCTCAAAAACACTGGAAGAAGGGTAACACATTACACTTCTCCCTGCAGTCCAGATTTAGATCAACAAAGTAAACTGGCACAAGATGTTTCCCAACTGTTTAATCCCTACCCCACCAGCAGCCTGAGTACATGAAATGGCATTGCAGGGGCCTCCCCAGTCTCTCCCTGGCACCTGTCGTTGATCCTTGGTTGGCTCCCGACAGGGCAAGTCAGCCTTTCCCTGCCTGCAGCAGGTGTGTGTGTGCCAAATAAGCAATGTGCCACACAGTGCCATAAATCACACTCGGACTGAAAATGAACAGTCCCAATATTTATTTAAATAAGGTTCATAAAAGGCATTAGAGGCTGACTCGGGAGGGAAATTTAGGTTCTCTGCAAAAAGTGTCTGTCCCAGAAAAATCCAGGACTGACTTCTCGAAACGTTTGACTGTTCCTGTACTGCTGAAAATCATAGACTTAGTGGTAGTATGTATTTCCCATAGTTGATATGGTTATTCCAAATTTTATTCCACTGGTGTTTCCTATTTAACATTTTGTAACATTTCCACAGGCAAAAATTTATTTTGGTATAACTTTGAAATGTAGGAGTCCGTAATTTTCGATTTATCATCCCCCATCTCTAATCTCATTAAATTTTATTAGTTATTTTTACATTCCGTTTTACATTCTAATCTTTTATTAAATGTGACTTATTAAATGTCATGAGCAGTTTGTCAAAGTTTTGATTTGGTCCCAGCCTAAATTTCAGCCTCTCTGAGAGGCAGAATATAAAAATGTATTGTTTTTAAAAAGTTAAAATTTTAACTAAGGGCTTTATTGGATAAATATCAATTGTAATTTTATTCCATACTTGAAATTATAACAACTAGGTTAACTCTCCAATCTATGCAGCTCTGTTAATAGATACAAATTCACTCCCAAAATGAAAAACAAATATATACCTCCAAATGTATGTTCCGTATTGATATTCTGATCAATGTTACTATAACAATGCTGTTCATTTCCTTACTTTCCATCTTTTTTATATATTTAGCTCAGATTTCTCTCATATGATCTTGCCAATTTATTATTTATTTTTGAATTATGGGAATCAACACTATTATTTCTCAAGTTGGAAAGAGACGAATCAACAAATTATGGTTTAAAATAAGTTGATGTTGATTACCCTATAATTGACTCAACGTCTCGGGTGGATACATTACAAGCACAAAGATTAAACTGTTATAAAAATGGTGGTAATTTAATATGTATGGTTATTTTGAATTTTAAGTGATATTCCAGGTCACTGGTGTGTCTGGAGTTTTTATAATAAGGAGTTGATGCATGGAAAAACCCACTGTGGTTCTTAGATGATGTTTGCTTTAAAATCTTGTTTCTATGTCGACATTCCTAAGTAACTTGATTCCATAGAAAATGTTTACATAGGGATACTTTCTACTTTTTGCTTGTGGCATTATTTACTAGTTTGTGCCCAGTTTATTAGGTACACTCATCCGTTTGTGGGGGGGCTTGAATTATTTTTCAAGGTCTTGAAAACATTCCACAGGGATGTTTGTCCATTCTGATATCACAGTCAATAAAATAACAAATTGGCTTAAATGGTGAACTTGGCCTTTTACCATTTGCATGAGCTTCAGTTTTCCCTGATTTTGCTTATTTTCAAACATTTGAAGGATAAACCTCTAATAATGATTTAAAATAAAAGAAAAAGCATTTTTTGTCACAACTAAGAAAATGACACAGCCAAAAATGAGTCCCAGCGTCCTCGTTACTGTGGATTCTGTCACCTGGCACTTGTAAAAATTGATGTTCTTCAGTGCCAAGAGAGACGTAATTAGTAGCTTGCTCCGTACCAATTTTTCCTTTAGGGCAAATGCCAAGCATTTGTGGGATTAGGTCAGGAGTAGTTAGTCATTTGTGGCTTATATGTTGTGTAAATTACTTTATAAATGCCTTTCACTGTTCTTATTCCATAAAATGCAGAATAATTACACAAAAAATAATGGAAATACAAAGCAAATACAAAGTTAATTACACATGACCTTATTCTGGTTCAATTAAATGCCTATAACATTTGTTAACTCATTTATGCAACTTCTGTGAAAAGGCGGCAAGAAATTGTTTGTATTTTGCCCAATAAGATATTCTAAAATACGAACTGAAAGATAAACACCTATAGAATGATAAGCTAAATTGTGTGTTATTGCCCTCCGTAGTAGGTAGGCAAAATGGCTTTCTGGTGCTTATATCATCCATCCATCCATGCAAAAAATGTCTAAATATAATAAGTAACCTAATGAATCAATTAATGAGACTGATTAACAGATTAAAGAAACATATCAAAGCATCCACGACATCAGAAGGACTACAATTCATATATGATACACCGATCAGCCATAACATTATGACCACTGACAGGTGAAGTGAATAACAATGATAATCTTGTTATCATGGCACCTGTCAGTGGATGGGATATATTAGGCAGCAAATGAACATTTTGTCCTCAAAGTTGATGTGTTAGAAGCAGGAAAACTGGGCAAGCGTAAGGATCTGAGCAACTTCGCCAAGGGCCAAATTGTGATGGCTAGACGACTGGGTCAGATAATCTCCAAAACTGCAGCTCTTGTGGGGTTTTCCCGGTCTGCAGTGCTCTGTCCCTATCAAAAGTGGTCCAAGAAAGGAAAAGCAGTGAAATGGCAACAGGGTCATGGGCAACCAAGGCTCATTGACGCACGTGAGGAGTGAAGGCTGGCCCGTGTGGTCTGATCCAACAGACGAGCTACTGTAGCTCAAATTTCTGAAAAAGCCGCAGACCAGTCAGAGTGCCCGTGCACCTACAATAGGCACGTGAGCATCAGAACTGGACCACGGAGCAATGGGAGAAAGTTGGCCTGGTTTCTTTTACATCATGTAGATGGCCGAGTGCGTGTGCGTCACTTACCCGGAGAACACATGGCACCTGGATGCACTATGAGAAGAAGGCAAGCCGGAGGCAGTGTGATGCTTTGGGCAATGTTCTGCTAGGAAACCTTGGGTCCTGCCATTCATGTGGATGTTACTTTGACAGGTACCACCTACTTAAGCATTGTTGCAGAGCATGTACACCCTTTCATGGCAACGGTATTCCCTGATGGCATTGGCCTCTTTCAGCAGGATAATGTGCCCTGCCTCAAAGCAAAAATGGTTCTGGAATGGATTGAGGAACACAACAACGAGTTCAAGCTTCATTGGCCTCCAAATTCCCCAGATCTCAATCCAATCAAGCATCTGTGGAATGTGCTGGACAAACAAGTCCGATCCATGGAGGCCCCACCTTGCAACTTACAGGACTTAAAGGATCTGCTGCTAACGTCTTGGTGCCAGATACCACAGCACACCTTCAGAGGTCTAGTGGAGTCCATGCCTCGATGGGTCAGGGCTGTTTTGGCAGAAAAAGGGGGACCTACACAATATTAGGCAGGTGGTCATAATGTTTTGGCTGATCGGTGTATATAAAAGTAACATACTGAAATATAGCATTATCCTTGAATGAAGGGTGTGGCATCCGCAATGGTGAGCCCTTCAAAGGTCACCCATACTGGAATTTCCTGTCTAGACTGTTAGTATTTAAGGTGGGAAACCTTTTTTTTATGATAGCAGGATCCCTAATATAACTTTCAATAAAATAAGATTGCCAAAGACTTATTTTGTCTGAGAATGCAAATAATTTGAGTGAACCTTAGGCCTCCTTGAGAGAGAAGTGGATTAACATTTCAATTGGCTGAATAAATGAGTGAGGATATTATTTTTATGTCTGATGAATATTAGATTTATAGTCTGGTATTGTCGTAGAAAACAATCAAATAGACTGACTGAAATAAATAAGGAGATCATTGCACCATAAAAAAGTGCTTTAGGACATTTTACATTCTTCTGTGAAATGAATGAAAAAGACACATGACTGATTATAAATTAAACCGAAAACATTTAACGCTAGGAGAAATTGTACTGCATAATTTAATAATAGTTGATATGATCTAACCTGTAATGCAAATCAATTATCAAATGAAAGCGATTAAATACTAGTATCAATTTGTTACATGAACACAGCTATTTACAGATTGTACATTTTATTAGTATTTGCATTAGTGAATATGATGTGATCATTTAACAACTTTGTACAGCATAAATCAATTTGTATTCTTGAAGATCAACTCTTAGTTAAAAAGCTATAAGACCATTTTTTGCAACATAAAAACCAACACCAACCTCGGCCGTGATAAAGATTTATGACCCATTTTAAGCATTCTGCTTATCTCTTAAGATGATTCTTAGCTGCTTTGGCCCTTGCAATCCTTGAGAGAAGACAGCTGAACATTGTGATGTTTATGTTGATTTGCTTTACGGCTGGATTGTGTGAATCTTCCCCTCTTGAAGTAAGCACAAAATTCAATAATTACCGAGTTCATTTCGAAAAGAGGACAAAGGGAAGTTCATCTATCCATCTTGCTATCAATCTACCTATCGTCCCGACATTTTGTTGCACATGAACCATTATTAATTTTACTGCATAATTGAGCATAATTAAAAGGAACTGTAAGTGCTGTAATTAATGACAGTTGTCGAACACTAAAAGGTCTCACTAAAGATAAAGGTTCCCTGTGGTTTAGTGATGAGAGCCTTTGAAATTTGAGGACTTTCCATTACAATTATACTCTCTTGCAATAACAATGAAAATGGACACCGAGTGACATTTCTTGCTAATGGTGTCTCAGGAGGTTTGCTCTAAATAGGGCTCCCTAACGAGCCTTCTTAAAGTTGAAACGGTAAATATTCGTTCTATACGTTGTTCTTCTCCTTCATTGATGTATCTCAACGCTACTTGTATGACAATTCAGCGACCACGGAGTGTCAGAACGCAAAAAGGTAGAGCTCGGCCAAACCATTATTCATTTTCTCTGGCTCGCTCAACATGATAAAAACTTCCGTTAAATAATTTAGATTTAAAAAAATACTGCTTTTGCCTACTTTTTATTCAACGCAATTAGGAATTATACTTGTTTTTGTTGTTCATGTAGCCAGTTTATTAGAATTATCTAAGGAAATAAAATAATCGACAGTGTTTTGAACTTGTTTGTGGATACCAAATAATTATCATTATTATTTTTATTTTGGATACCAAATAAAAATCACATCATTTTGGAGGTAATAGAGGTTATTTTGTTATGTTTAGGTGTTCATAGAGACTACTGTGAGGCCTGGGCAAGTTTACTTTACTTCTCTTGAACTCAGTCAACTATACAAGTAGGCCAAAACCACGATCAAAATAGTGCGGTTAACAACCGTATAATTAAATGAAGGAAGTTTCTCAATTCTGCCATGATTCAAATAATATTATTGAGCTACGGTTAGCAACACAGCTGAAACATTTAACATGATATCTTTTATACAGCCAGGAGGGGGGCAGTGTTACTGGGTCTAATGCTGGCCATATGACTGTGTTTCCCAAACTCAGGAATGAAACAAAGCCTGATTATTTCAATTCCTAAATAGACA
This sequence comes from Hiodon alosoides, assembly GCA_025775065.1. Taxonomy (NCBI): domain Eukaryota; kingdom Metazoa; phylum Chordata; class Actinopteri; order Hiodontiformes; family Hiodontidae; genus Hiodon; species Hiodon alosoides. The sequence goes on along the minus strand of JAOYSI010020141.1, from coordinate 37,107 downwards.
TACTGAGATATCCTGCTGTATAGTATAAGGTGGTGTTTTGTATACAAATTTTATTGTTTTTTTAATGCCAAGAAAATGGTTAGCAAACAGCCATTTTTACTCCCACCAATTGTCTCCAATTGCTCCAGGCCCTTACCCAATAATCTAAAGCAATTTAAAGCTCCAGAATAGAGCCAATCCTAACCTAATAGAGAGCATTTATCATGTATTACCATTACATTACTTTACTTCATACACCTTAAGTTTTTTATTTATAAATTTCTTTTTATATATAGATGACATAAGAAAATAGACCTTTCAAGGAGGGTAACATTCTTTTAAAATTTGTCTCGTTGTTGTAATGATACTACGAGCTAAGAAAATTACTTTTTTTTGCTGATCCTGAAGTTTCCACAATACTGACGTCCGAATCAGATAGACCAGTGTCACTCAAACTATAGTATCAGAGTCAGAGAAACTTATTTCCTGGGGACTCGAGTCATCGGGACTTGAGTCACTAGAAGTAGGTTTGGAAGCTTTTATAATAATATATGTTAAGGTGGAGCGTGGTTTTTCAGAGTACGACAAACAGATTTCTGGCAACCCACTATTTGCACTTTACATAATTGTATTTAACAGCGTTTTATTTTTATGAGTAGAAGAAATAAGATACTTACTGATACAAATAAAAGAATCTCTATTAAATAGTTATGTAAAGAGTGATTAGCAGGTTGTCAACATTTTGATTTGGTCCCAGTTTCATTGACATGCTACTCACTGTATAATCGTTTGTGTTTGTTTTGTTTGGTTTGACTTTTGTTATTTCAAGTTTGCTATTCCAAATGCTGTCTTTAGCTAGGTAACAATGATAATTTGCAAACATTTTTGATGAAAGACCTAACTAACAAGCCAGCTTCTGCATCCTCAGCACTACAATTCCCATGAGGCCACATACTCTCCTTCTTATGAGGGAGACCATCGGCCATCCTGAAGAAAGCCATGGCCACCCCCTTCCTGTGGAAACAACAAAGGTTCGGCCAGGTTGAGCTCCAACCCTACTTGGGTCATGCACTAGGCATGACAGAGCAGCCTCATCTCTGGCTCCCATTTCAGCGGTAGCAGGGACCCGGCCCAGCTGAAGGTAAGGGTTCGGGTTTAAACCTGCGGGTAAGGGCGGCCGTTGCAGCGAGAATTGACCCCCTTCTGGCGAGGATGGCCAGAGCAGCAATAACAGCACCACTGGATGTGATGGCTGGGCCCAGAGGAGAACCTGGAGATGCGTCAGTTCCTGGGTTTAGTCTCCCAGTTGTTGTTTTTTTTTCCGACCACTGGGGGGAAATGGCTCTGAACTGGCTGTAAAAAGCCAAACTATCACCAGAAACACAAGCTGGCTAGCTACATATTGTCCTTTCTCTACTCTCTGGATGCTGTTTAATTCCCTTTTTTTTTTACCTCACCCAACCAACATGAGGGTGACATAGGTATGATTGTTTGCATGTATATGACATATATGGGCAAGAATAATTTAAGCAAACATATGATATTAAATTAAATAAATAGAATAAATAAACAACCTCAAAGTCATTTATTTTTTGTAGTTAAATAGTTTCCAACTTTCTATAATTTTTTCTTTGTGACAGAGTAGGATGGTTTTTTCCTAATGTAAAAAGTATGGTCCCAGATGATCGAGGTCTGGCTAACCCCTATCCAAAGACCATACAGGCTGTCAAGATCTTGAGTAGAATTTCTCTCACGCTCTGTGTCAGCCTTGGGGGGAAAATTTGTCTGACCCCCAAATTAGATCCATTAAATAAAATTGCACAGATGGGGCTCATGTATTTGCCTGTATATATGGGAAATGGAGAATGGAAAATGGAAAAGACGGCGATTATGCCTGTCACCCCATCAGTCATGACAAACACCTTGTGATTTTTAGATTGTGAACTCTTTAGATTTGTTTCCTTTGAAACATTGCGTATCCAGTTTTCCTTCAGTTTCTGCTGTGAGAAAATGTTTGGAAGATCTTGGCCATTTTGTGTTCAGAAAATAAACAGATATGGTCATTCTGTTCCTGCTTCCCTTTTAATTTTTTTAAAGAGTGAATTTAAAGCCAAACTAAATCAAGCCCCATATTGTGATAATGAAATTTGCTTTTTAAATCACAGTTTAAATAGGAAATACACCCATGCACAGTCTAATAGCCTCATTGACAGTTGCAATGCTAAGAAGCTCACCTGCAAGAAAGAAGATTGCTTTGGATTTACAGTCTTCTAGAGGACAAAAAATGACACAGCAAGCCGGGAAACCTTCATGAAAAGCATGGCTTGAGGGTTTTATAAAGGGTAGCAACTCTCAATCAGAAAGTGCCATCACCTTCCAAACGACAGAACTCAAGCATTTATCGTCTCTCTACACTCTACGGGTGAAATCAGAGATGAGAGATCACTTCTTGGCATTCATGTGGAAAATATTTGAGATCAGACATGCAGACATCTCCTCCTGAAAGAAAAAGAGGAACGTTGGTACCTACTAACCTTTGGTTTCTACCATCTGGGCTACAACATAAACGAGACTAGACTATTATATATGTTTATGTTTATTACAGATTTCTACTGATACAAATAGCCAGAACTAATGTCTTCAAAGTCAGAACAGTGGCAATATGTACCCACAGACCTCAACCCAGTAGACTATTAGAGTTGTACCTGCAGCTCAAGAGCCTGCATTCATATCCAGTCCTGGAAGCGTCCTTCAGATTCGAATGTGCTCAGGCTGGTGGATCTGGGATCAGATGTAGAAGTACTTGCCCAAAGTGTCTGCACTTCTTACCTCAGCTTAGAGCAAGCCTGTTTGGCTCAATTAGTTTCACTCTTCAACAAAGTGATTCCCAAAGAGGCAACCAATTGCAAAGGTTGCAATATCCATATCTGTCAGAATGGATATTCACTTGAAGAGATCTCACTGGCTAAGCGTGTCATCATTCACACTGTGCAGCTGGCGCTACACTTATGCTAAAGTTCTTGATTGGTAAAGACATTCCCAAAGACAAATCTCTCAGTAAATTGGACCTATTATGTGATGAAAACAGCTTTTTGAGGATCTGTACTGGGATCACGGAGGCCAGATCACAGAAGCTAAACTTGAACGTGATGACAAATACCCTATGATTGTTCCTGGGCATTATCATAATGCATCTTTGCTTGTGCACCATGAACAGAACAAACACCAAGGATGCCTCTTCACCAAATAAGCTAGACGTACAGAGCTGGCCTAAGGGTAGCTGGGGTTTTGAGGTGATTGAGCAGCGGCATCTACAAATGTGTCACCTGTGATCAGGGCAGGCACACCAAACCGTTTCAAGCGGCTTTATTTTTCTTTTGAGGAAATGTCAATGTTATAATCAATATTCAATCTAATAATTTAATTGTAACTCAAAGCACGGTCAAGACAATGGTCAAGACAGAAGAAGGTAATCATGTTGGAGCTGTTTGTAAAAACTCTACTGGAAGTAGGCACGCAATATATATTCATTACCCAAAACATTATGTAACATTACAAATCAAAGTTTAATTATTTTCCCCTTATAATATTTTAGCCCATATAGATACCGAAAAGGTTTTCAGTGACTCATTTACAAATTATTTCTAAAGGCAGAAATTGCAGGAAGCCTGTAATCATTTGCTATGTGTATTTAACAGCTTTACAGATTAAAGCTCTTGTCATTACTAAAACCACTACATAATATAGGTGTAACAGCTTTACAGATTTAATGGTGATGGTGAACTTAATGAAGAAGTTGTGTTTTTAAATGACTCAATTAAAAATATGTATTTGTAAAGCTTTTTCATATCTTTATTATGTGATCAAAAATGTTTTAACGAAGATGGTAATGCAGTGTAGCTTTCATAGGAGTTTACAATGGTGTTAATGGTTTAAAAAACGGATCAGTTAATTTGAAGTGTATGGACATGTGATATGACCCGGTCTTAAATGTGTTATAAAGGGTAATGTTGCCCGTGCATTGTAATTTCAACTGTTAGTTTTTAAATTTGAACCCCAGCAAATACTGTTCTGTACATTTTTGTACAGAGATAGGATTGGTCTATTCCTTTCATATTATTCTCACAAACATTATAGCTGAGAACCCCTGTTACCGCCTGCTTTTTATAAGTCTTAAAATAATTTCATAATCATAACACATGCAGTGTAACAAATCGCATTAGCAATGAACCATGTGCTCGAATGCATTATTACCTTCCTGCTTTTGCAGCCCCTTAGAATTTCCTACTGAAATACAGTGAGCAAAAGAAAACCCCCTCTTATCTAAAATGCAATGCACACAAAAAGTATTTTACTTTAAGCAAAAGCTATTCTGCTCAAAACTGGTTTTGGGATATTGCACATACTTTATTAAATCTGGGCCTCTGTTTTACGTACTTTTACCAAAAGAAAAAAAAGGTTAGTCACCTTGGGAAGTGAAATCATCTGTGCTAAACATGTTGCAACATTTTATTGTTCTCACGGGGAAACAAAGTTATGTAGACCCTGCATTCTCCACTGAAACACACATTATTTGGTTTATTAAAAAGGGATTAACTCAGTTTCTACTTTCTATTCCCACTAAACAATATAAAAATGGTATAGTGTAGTAAACCATTATATGTTAAAGTGATACATCAATGTTTTGTGACGAGGGAATCAAAGCCAGGTGAAATTTGTTAAATGCTCAATTTATTCATATAAATACAAAGAAATATAATTTTGTAGCAATTTCATTGATTTTAACTCTCACACTGACATTGGTATGCTTCTTTGGAGTCCCAGCATATCAAAAGAGAATTTAGCTTGGTTGAAAGTTCTAAGAGTCTTCCTCTATAGCCTTCCAACCCCGATCTTTGCCCCACCATTCCTAGGGAATGTGGTCAGAGCACATTTGTTAGCGTGTGACTCCCCAAATAACACTGAGAGACGACAGACATTCCAGGTTCTATCATTTATTTGCTTTCAACTCAATGAAAGCATTACATCACTGAGGCAAAATAACTGCTTTTCAAAATTAATGTTAAAAAAAAGCCTTAATGTTAGCTGCATCTGGCCAGCAGCTGCCCTTTCTGAATGAAAACTAGTGTTTTTGGCTCAAGGATATTTAAGTGTGTTGGCAACAGTGGCAACAGTGGATGTTATTGCCAGAAACGGCAGAATTAATATTTTTCTTTCCTGCACTGGCAAATTTTTCAACTCAGTTATGGTGTTTTTTAGTGACATATAACAATACCAGTTGTTTGATGTTTTTTGAAACACCACCTTATGTAAACATATGAGGCCTAAGTTAAAATAAAAAAATAAAATAATCTTGCCTCCATTCGAACATGACATTTTTAATTATGCCACTTGCTTGATTCCATATCAGTTTCAGGGAGAATGGAAAAAAAAAAGAACCTCTATAAAATTATTCATTTATACAAAAATGGAATCATAAAGCATGAGTGACATTTTGCAAAATCATTTTTTTCTTTTTCGGGTTCTTGCAGATCGTATATTGTGAAACCTTTATATTTATTTTATAAACAGCATACATGGCAATTTAAACTAGCTAATATATACTCCTCTATAAAAGGTCATCACCCATAAATAAATACATTTCTCTTAGCATGAGGTTAAATAAATAAATGAAAAACACATTCACAGAAGATGGAAAAAAGGTCCCCTGGTAAGGAGATTCGTCATCGCATGGACACACTAAGAGTTTTGTGTGTTCTGGTTTAAGTGTCGCTCTAGTAGATGATGAATTATCTACAGACTTGTAATTGCGAGAAGTAATGGCTGTAGGAGCAATTTAATCTTAATTTAATCTCAAAACCATTCCATTGTATTCACACTTGAAATACAAACAAATTGTAAAAAAAAAAATATATATCTTGGAGACCAAATTTAATATGAAACCAAACCACTTTCAACTATGATTAAATCTCACTGTGTCATTCAAAAATAATTTTCTAAGCACGTTAATTTTGCTTATAACATTGTATAATAACATAATGGAGATGTATACATGGCAGTCTTTAACAAGCAATTGTAATGGATTCATTCCATGCCACATAACAGCGCATCACATTCTAATAATACTAATAATACAAATAATAATAATAATAATAATAAAGCAACAAGCAGCACTGACAGGGTCTGCCTGCCCCTTTGTCCATGGAAACCAATGCAGGCAGGGCAACAAGGTCGAAGCTGTGATAACACCTTATAATTTATCACAAAAGAGCGACCCTCAAAATATGTGGAAGGTAATGATTTGGAAGTTATAACATTGTTTTGCACAGAACATGCGAGATTTCGGTTTGGTACACCACTATGAGGGGCAACATAAAATTTCTACAGCTACAGAGCCAATTCTTGTGGGCAAAGAAATTCTATGTTGCCCTTCAAAAGCTGGACGGACCCCTAATGATGAATAATCATGTGGAAATCCAAAATACCACTGCAAAAAAGTCACATTTACATCTGGTCAAATCATTCACGTTTGTCCATTGTGTAAGGAATTTGACACTTTTCATAGAACCCTATGCAGGACAATTGAGAAATCACTTAATAATCACTGTAATAATCATAATAAAGGAATTGAATGAAAAGCATTGCAATGCACACAAAGGGAAGAGATCTCTGTACTGAACAGTCTGTGAGAGAGATATACCTAAACAATACGTGTTCGCTTCTATCAAATACGGTCAGTTCTGCTGAATATCCCTAGTCCCAACATCCCTGTTATCTATACCTATGCAGACCCGCCTTTGATGCTATAGCTACTCCTCTCCTCCCCACTGCTCTTGCTTGCAAAGGAAAGAGCTTCAAAACACAGTCCCAGACACAGTCAACCCTAACCAAACTTCAGTGGCTAACGTTAATACATTTGCTATCATTAGTTATATAAGCTACAGGGAATAACTTGATTATTTGTGTCTCCATCCGTTGCAACACACTCAATAGCACGTGCGAACGAGCTCGCAAGCCCTTAATGTAATAATGAAGTGCTGTGACAAGGGAAGTGATGGATGGCTGCAACACGTGGCTGAATAAATCATCATGCAAATCCTCTCCCACGGTCTACATGATATCCCATGTTGCCCTAGAGCTCTTTTTGGAACTTTCCATACTTCTATAAACCCTCCCCTTTTTGCTCATTACGGAGGTCATTTGCATTTGCCTGACTAAATCTGCATAGTAAAATAATGCTGCGTTGGCAGGATACAAAACGGCTTGTCGCGGTTTTTCTGTTTTGCATGTAAATATCCCAAAGGAGTCTATATGGTCAGCCTGCAAATGCCACGCCCTGATCGGCACATATTTAAAACAGCTTCTCAGGAAGTAATTTTACAATAATTGGCCCTCTAAAATGACTCACCCTGTAAAATGTGAAGCTGTCACAAGCACTCTTTTTTAAACTGCAACATTCTGCAAGGTTGCACAATGTTGTGCAGATGAGACACCAAGGCGCGATAAAAAGGCCATCAATAAGAAGAAAGGCAGTTATTCTTTATCATAATAATGGTTATAATTGTTGCTGTAGTGGTGGGGGCTTTTGTTCAGCGTCATTAATACCGGAGATGTTGATAATCATCCCATTAGTCTGCCAAAGACTCACGATGCTGCACAAACAAGAAAAAAAACAAAAACAATACGAGATCAAGAAGCCTAGTGACTAAGTGAAAGCTCCCATTTTACACTGACCATTACTATGGCTAAACAGCCTTATACAGTAAATATAACACCAGACGCATCATCGACAGATATAAACACAGGCTTGGTTCCTATTGCACACCATATCGAAGCATGGAATGTGAAAGAATGAGGAGCACCTTGATGATTAAACTTCTCTGAAAATGAAAATGTGCGTGTGAAGAAAATAGAAGTACACCCCTCAAGAGCCATCTGAAAGGTACAATAAAGGTGAAAGGCACGCTTGAGATTTGATGAAGAGATTGCGCCAGGCCATCTGGATGAGTGTGTTAAACCTCATTTGCAGGTCATAGGCCGGGAAGGCAGAAGGGTTCGAAGAGCGGGATTATGTACGCGGGCAAAAAATTATTTTGAAGTTTACTTCATTGGTAGGACGCTATTTTCATATTTCGGAAATATTTTTTTAATCATTGATATCCAGATATCAATTAATAGCAGTAATGCATACATATCAGAAAGGGGAAAGAAGAAGAAAAATCATAATGAGATTAAAAATCATAGAGAGAAAAGCGATTTATCAGACATTTCATCCAGCTGGATGTTTTCTGAAGCCACTCAGGTTAGAAAATTTCCCCAGGGGTTCCACAGCTGTGCTCTTCGATGAATTGACGTAGGGTAACTGCAGGAACAACCTGATGCCCCATCGTTTAGGGAATAAAACAAAGGTTATGGAGGGCCGAGGAGCTTGCGCAGCAAAGGAGCCTAGAAGAAAGACAAAGCTGCAATTCTACACCTTTTTGATTGACATTTCCAATATGCTCATTGGGTGGCTTAATGGGGTTCTAATCTACCTAATTTCTTTCCGCTCCACCGTGCCAAACAAAACAATGCATTTGCTCTTTATAAAAACAGTTGGTATCCTAGTCTGTTTCAAACAATTGTGGAACTACCTCCAGAGCACTGAAAAAAGTTGGAAAAATGTTAATGGCAGTAGTTTTTTTATGCCTATAAATCTACCCAGTAACTCAATGGCACACAATTTGGTTCTTGTGTTCAGGGTTATTATCACCTCATTGGGGAGATACAAATATCTGTAATTATTGTTAACTGAACGAAAAAGACTTGAAGAATGCAAAATTCTTTTTTGTATTGAGAAATATTGTTCTTGCATTGTCACTTATTTTTTTCCAATTTGCAAGACTGAAAATGAGTTTAATTTTCTGATCAGTTCAGTTGTTTTGGTATCTGGACTTCAGATAATATCATATTTAAATTGAGCAAATTGATCTTTAAAAAAAAATAAAAAATTATGAACCGCTAGAACATATAATGAAACAGGAAATTATACAATTACTGTTGTTTTCTTGGAAGATGCTTAATCATTTCCAAACATTTTCTTTCCATTACTTTTAAAGAGGGAAATGTATTCTTTACACACACATCATGGCTCGTCCATGACCCATGTTATTAAATTTACCAGGAGTGCCTTGATGAAATTCATGGATCATTAAATTGCTAACTACTATACAGTCATTATTAACCAAACGCCAATGATTTCCCAGTTATCCATGCGTTTGAATAATAAAGTCAGCTGCATTGTTGGCATGTTTAAACCAATCTTACCACACTACGCTTCCGCTACCAATGCCATTAGACAACTGTCACCACCGCGCCTTGAGACGGTTCTGCTTATTGCACGCGGGACCGGAGAGACGAGCTATAGCCAGGCGGGGCCCAGGAGGCCGGGGGAGTGTTTGAGGGGTGGCTGGAGGAGAAGTGACAGGTATGCCCATTAGGCCGGGAGTGTCGGGGACAGGGTCAGTTGTCTGGCAGCCGTCCATGTGTGTCTGACAGTGATCCTCTCATCTGCACATTTATCCAGCCCCCACCCCCCATTCTGAGCATTCACAACCAGCACCTCTGTGGGGTATTTATCACGCCTCTTTACCCCTAAAACAAATAGCTTAAACAATCAACACCATCTTTCAAACATGCCTGTGCAGCACAGACTCCCGGGGGTGTCAGTGGCTCTCTTGCAGTTGTGGTTGAAAGCACAGCTCTCCTGGATTTTGCGTTATTATCTGCGTGAGGTTCTTATGAAAGGAAAGGAGTGAGATGATCTACCAGGAGTGCTACATGTATCTAGCAGGAAAGATTAGATACATAGATCGATACATACGTTCATACTTGTTTTGTTCTTTAATTTTCTTTAGCAAATTTCCTGTCTCATTGACATCGACTCTCACATAAATGCCCTATAAATGTAGTTTTGACATATTACACAGTAGGCAATGTTCTTCTGTATAAGATGATACTGACTACAATGTCCCCCTAAGAGACTGTTCTTTAAATGTCACTGCTCTCGGTTTCCCCTCTGCATAATTGAAAAACAAATGGCTTACAGAGTGGACGAGAAATCATCGGGACAGACTGCACAGAGAAACCCTATACTGACAACAGGAGGCCTCAAAAATTCCAGCTGAAATTTAGGAAGTACTAGACTACTAGAATTTTTGTCCCACAGTATTTGAGATATTAAAAAGAAGGAAACATCTTGCCACAGAGGATTTCTGCGAGCTGTCAGGGAGCCAAAGACAGCTCAAAATTTATCTCTGGGCTGTCTGTGGAATTAATAGAGATAAGAAAATATGACAAAAGTTTTAAAGTTAGAAGTCTAAAGGAAGCTCTCTGCCTCGTGTGATGTTAAGGGAGTGTATAAAAAAAAAGAAGTAGTTAGAATTTATAGACTTCTAGTTTGGAAGCGGTGCTTGCAGCAAACTATAACTGCTCTGACAAAAGTAATCTTGGCTGCTGGGTCTTTAGATTTTTTTTCCTTCTACTTTAAATCACTGACCTTAAATCACCGGTCTCGGGCGTGTTACAACATGGTAACATATATCCGCGAGTGCCTACTGTTGTGAGTGATACCACTGCTCCGTCTCTTTGCACCCCCCGTTATATTAACAATTTGAAACACTTGAACGCTTAATAGCGGCCATAAAAATGGCTTTCAGTGTTGAAGATATGGGATTGCCCCTTCAGGCAGCAGTATAGCCCAAGTGACGGTTTATATAGAGGTGTTAATGTTCCTGAATAATTCTTAATGGAGAACGTACAGACTCAGTACAATGTGTTATATATCAAGGAACCCGACATGCTTTGCTCAGGTTAAACTGGGGGGGGCATCAAGGAATTAGCTAAAATTGGTGAGTGTGGCCTGAAAAAATGAACACATGAAGGAGATTGAATTGTCTTTAAATTAAATGTTTATGACAGTTTAAATAAATCACTTATATAGAACACTAAACATTGTGAAGCATTCCCTATGGCATGAGTTTGAAAGATTTTGCCTGGCAAAATCACTCTTCCGTTTGGGACAAGCTGTTTGGCAGTCACAGTAAAGCACAGAGCTCCGGGATCCCTAAGTGGCGCTGGCAGTTCTTCTGCCATGTCCGAAAACCTTACAATCACACGATCTTTCTGGAATGTTCTGTACGCGCTTTGAAATTTGAAGGTGGAGGTCTGACTGCAGCAGCTCGTCTCCGGAACAAGCCAGCTATTGGTTCTGAGAGGACTTTTCTCTGAAGTTGCTGTGGAACTACAGCGGCCCTCTGTGATGCTCATTTTATATTAAGTGAATGCTGGTTAGCACATTGACAGGGGAACCCATTTCCAGGCAAGCGCTGCGATGTAGTATTTCAATTGGAGGGTCAATTTACAAATTTATCACCCAATTATGTTGCAGCCCCATGTAGGGAGGTTTTATGCTCTCTTGGACTGCTTATACAAGAGAAATAAACCAGTGGTGCGTTTGCTTGTGACAAGAAGTCGGTCGGCTGAAACCATTGCTACTGTATTCTGTGAAACGAGAGCCAAGGGACTGCATTCAGTGCAGTGCAGGATATGGAATACTGGCCTTATTAATTATTAAAGGAAAACCAGAAGGAGCATGTTACGGTACCATTATTTTTGGAGAAATGACACAACTTTCTAAAATAAAATGAGATAAAATATGCACAAAAGAGACTTTAGAATTATTTAGATTTGTATAAGTATCCAATGGTGGTTCTTACTTTCCTCAAACTTTTCCAAATAAGCATGCAAATGTTCATTTTCACACCAGTGAGGCAACTTTGCCAAATCTCTTCTTTTTCTTCTTTTTTTATTTTTATTTTTTTATTGCAGAACAATGGGACTTCTGTTATTTTAATATGTGGAGAGGTTGCCATTTCAAATATCAAATTCATGGCAACATTCCCAAAATACATTACCAGACCATAAACTTCCTTTCACCACACTCAGATCTACCTTTGAACCCTAAATAAATTAAAACAGGATGCTTGATAAAATGGCTGCCTTCTTATTACACAATAACAATGGTTCTACTTATGTAACCTTCAGGGGTTTTTTTCTTCTTCAGGCAGTCGTTTTAGAGTCTAATTTTAGAACAGCGTTCTAAATAACAGATCAAGACCAATGCAGTAGAAGGCCGTTCTCCCTGTGATTGAAATCCATCAGGTCAATATTTTTAAAACAAACCCGTTTTTCTCTCCCTCCGGACATTTCCCATTTTCAGTCGCTGCGGCAGATGGGTTATGTGACTGATGATCCCATAATTGCACTCATTAAAATTGTACATGCTTTTATTTTTAATTTTTTTTACCACGTTCTGCTAAGAGCTGAAGAATGAAATAGTTTTGTCACTGTCAGGGGATAGATAACTGTTTACTTTGATTTTTATTAACCTTCTGCTAGATTGTGATCTTCCCATAAATTGCAGCGACAGGCTCTTTTGGCCCTGGTGGAAAGGCAAGTGATGGATACCCCAGTGTGTGGATCCTACATCCCCCTGTATTGCATCTTCTCAACCATACATACAGACTGGGTAGAAATCTTTCTGAATGTGATTCACAAATTTTAATCAAATCATTTTCCAAATGTAGCAAGATTCAGAATTCAGAAAGTTGGGTCGATTTGAAAGAACACCTTAGCTTTGGAATACCCTCAAAAACACTTGTAGTGTTAGCAATAGCATGTTTTTATTCATTTAATTTCTCAGACATAACAGCTGACAACGAAGAATGAGCCGTTATTAGACCATAGAAAAGCGCAACGGAGCAAACACTATTTTAGAACGATTATAGCTAAAACAATGCAACTAACAAGGCCTGATATTTTCAATCTCCATTATATCAATAATCACATTTGCATTCTATTTTGAAGAGGGTTCCCCATAATCTGGTATATCTTACTTGTTAAATGGAGTGAAAACTGTAGCCAAGTAAATTAAGCTGAAATAGTATCAATTTTTAACCATCGCTTCAGCAGTAATTACTGCACTCTCAACCATTAGATCTTTTTATATTACATGTTGTTTAACTGGGATTGAGACTACTTTTGACAAAAGTATTCTGGGGTTTCACAAGCACATATGCAGTAAAAAGGGTTATTGGGTTACATGTTATTGAATATTAAAATATCTTGTCACAATTCTACAATGCAGGACCTTGATTAAACTTAAGATGCCATAAAATGTGTCTCAAATGAAAACTGGGTATAAAATTACACCCTAAACCATGCCAATCAGATAACGTCTCTTTGAAAAACAAAGATTCCTTTACAATCAATGTTGATTGTTTGGCCCATGCCTAGACACTGCAATTTTTCTGTTCAGCACTGCAGTAACTTACGCTTAAAGGTCACTCTAAATCCAAATAATTTATCTAACCATCCACAGATGAGGAGTTTGGAGGAGGAGATTGACAAAAATACATAAAAATCAAATCCTATTAAGCGTGGCTTTGAAATAAACAAGAGGACACTAATCCACCCCGCATGGGACTGTGCCAGCACCTGAATGTACTGCCGTCTTCCAGAAATGCACGCTGTCGCTTCGCTTCTTTAACCACGACTCCCACGCTCCACCATCAATGTTAATTAAGTCTAATTTGTAAATTTATTATATACCATGTGGGCTTTCGGTCTTAAGAATCATATGCTACTTTACAAATTTAATTTCCTCTCCACAACACACCCTGTTCATATGTTTCATTTAATGACATCCATAAAAGATCTGCTATTTCTTCTCCATAAGACTCATGCTATCCAACTTTCTCGACAAAACTTTGCATAACTAGTTCTGCTGCTTATATGCAAAATAAAAATTTAAAAAGTTTTAAAGTGGGGGGTGGCTGCTTTCTTTGACGTTTTGTTAATACTTTATAATAAGATTAAGGGCCAGACCAAATCAAAGTTGTTGCATTAGAGGTTGCTAAAACTTTCCCCAGGAATAAAACACAAGAAAAAGTCAACCCTATAACAAAAATATTTCCCAAATATTTCCACCCATACGCGATAGGGGGAAGTGGAATTTTATTTGAAGATTGTGAACAATAACTCACAATACAAGACTCTTCAAATTTGTCTTCAACTTCAAATTTGTCAAAATTTGTCAAAAAACAGTATAACACCAAGTCAATTAAACTGCAGGGATATAAATCTGTGATTGTGAATCGATGTCACCTGTTTTAGTGCAAAATGAAAGTGACAGGTGCACTGGAGAGGCAGCAGCAAGACAACCCAAAAAAATTAAATGGTTTTGCAGGTGCTGGCCACAGACAATTGCTCTCTCCTTATCCTTCCTGACTGATTCTTCTCAAGTCTCGCGTCTCGCTAGTGTCCTTATCACCACTGGTAGCATGAGGCGGTACCTGCAACACATTCAGGTGGCACAGGTAGTCCAGCTCCTCCAGGATGGCACATCCGTACGTGCCGTCACAAGAAGGTCTGCTGTGTCTCCCAGTACAGTCTCAAGAGCTTGGCGGAGATACCAGGAGACGGGCTGTTTTAACAAGGAGAGCTGGACAGGGCCGTAGAAGGGCATCAACCCAGCAGCAGGACCGGTCTGTGTGAGGAGGAACAGGAGGGGCACTGCCAGAGCCCTACAAAATGACCGCCAGCGGGCTACTGGTGTGCATGTTTCTGACCAAACCATCCTTGGAGGGTCGCACAGACCTCCATGTGCTAGCCAATGGTACCCTGACTGCAGTTAGGTACCGGGTGGAAATCCTCAGACCCATCGTCAGACCTTCTGCTGCTGCAGTGGGCCCTGGGTTCCTCCTGGTGCAGGACAATGCCTGGCCTCATATGGCCAGAGTATGTAGGCAGTTCCTGGATGACGAAGGCATGGTTGTCATTGACTGGCCCTCACGTTCCCAAAACCTGAATCTAATTGAGAACCTCTGGGACGTTATGCATCGGTGCATCCGCCGCCGCCAAGTAGAGCCACAGACTGTCCAGGAGCTCAGTGATGCCTTGATCCAGGTCTGGGAGGAGATACCCGAGGACACCATCCGCCGTCTCATCAGGAGCATGCCCAGACGTTGTCGGGAGTGCATACAGGCACGTGGGGGCCATACACACTACTGAGTCACATTTTAAGTTGCCGTGATGAAATTCACGCAAGTTGGAACAACCTGTGATTTCAATTGTTTACTTTGATTTTCGGTGTGAGTTTGAATCCAACCCTCAGTCAGTTCGTGTTTTTGGTTTCCATTAACCGTTGTTATGTTGTTTTGTTCTAAACGAATTACACAATGTACAGTAAAGATTTTCATCTTTAATATATTTCATTCATCGAGACCCGATGTGTGATTTTTAGTTTTTTTATCATTACATTTCTATTACATGTAGCACAGAGCCAGTAGTCACGCCCTCAAGTCCTGCCCCACCCTGATGGACAGGCAAGCTGTGGAGACACACCCTCATCCAGGATCTCATTCATTACCCAAGTGTAGTTGCATCAACTGAATCACACTCAACTGTGTTAATTAAAGGACTTTTAAAAGAGAGCCAGCAGAGAAGCACGATTTAGTCGTGACGATTGGCTAACAGTTTGAACAATTTGAATAATTTCTCGAAAACCAAAATGTCTCATTTCAAATTAAACTAGATGTAAATTATGTGAAGGAAACTTGGCAGTGATTGCATATGGGTAAGGGTTACAAAAAATATAATCCTCCGTGACTGCCAATTGTCTTATATTGCAGGCTATACAAGGTTTATAGCTACTGTGCCGATTGCTGACATGCCTACGGTTACAGTTGCTTCTGCACTGCAGGGAATGCTGCAATATTAATCAGTCTTGAGCACCCATGATTAGATATGGTAATATATGCAAATGTATAAAATCACTATAAGGGTGTACATTGTTACATAATTTCTGCAATGGTGAAAAGGATTCGGGTTAGAGTTAAGGACATAATTGGATTCAGATGTCTCGAAGAATTAAATAAACTGCAAAGTATTACGCTACTATAGAACCAATATATATAAAGCGCATTTAATTGAATTAATGGTTTTAATTGACTTCTTCCCAGAAGTCAATGTTTAAAACATAAACTATACAAATGATGGATTTTGTCAGAGGCATTTGTGTGTGCATGTGAATGCGTGTCATAATTACTAATCCTACGCATTTTTGAAAAATTCCAAAACCAGGTGAAGAAATAGTTTTTGGCGTTTTTGCTATGTTCCAATTTACATTCTCAGGAAATGTAAGAGTTACATACTAAATAGTACAATAGTTGTAATCCACATGTAGATCAGGGAATTAATTTTTATGGACGTCAACAATTTGCTTAACTTTTTCGGCCGCTCTCTGGCTTTAACCATGATGAGGCCAACTTCTATTAGATAGCGCCATCAGAACCTGTTTTATACCTTATTCTAACACCATTAAAAGCTGGATAAGCTGTCCTGGTCCTTGAGGGCTGCGGCCTCTGTAGGTTTCTGTTCTACCTTAAATTACTAATTGAGAGGTGGCACAAAAAACAGGAGACACTGTAGTCCTCAATTGCCCTCGATTGCCCACCTGCATTTTTTTGTGCAGTCTGGGTGATAAAACGGTTTGTATTTGCGTTTTCATTTATATCAGCAGGAAAACTGATTTCACTTTTTTATAAACTATTAAATAATCCATTCTGCAATTTGTCAAAGACATGATATGCAAATTTTTTTTTTATATATCTAATATAGCAATCTTGAAAACAATTAATATGGTATATATCTGACCATGTAAAGGGGTAAGAAATCATTTAAATGCATGCATTTGAAATTACATGGCATAATGGGTTTTTCTTTTTTTTTGTAGTCAACTTTTGCAATTTAAAAAGATAAGTTTATTTTTCTTTGTGTTTCCTGGCTTGTAGGGGTGCTTGGTGGCTTGTGCTCTTTCCCTGTGACGCGGGAGCTCATTTTGGGGGGAGGCTGCAGTGCGGTCTGTTCGCGGTGCCTCTCCTCGTCAGGTGGCGCCGAAGAGCCCACGAGATAAACAGACATCCGTTTCATTGAACCGACACCGAGGGTGGGACCTCTGCAAAATTAGCTGCTGATTCTGACTTTTGGAAATGGAAAGGGTTACATAATGGAGAGGCTTGAGAGTGACAGACAGCTTGCTGGATGGAGCTGGACTGTGCCTTTGCTTCTCCCTTTATCAGACCAGCGCAGCAGGCTGAGTGCACTGACAGTAAATGGGTTTTGTAGGCAGTTCTTGTATTTGTCTAGATTAGGTTTTGCTGTCTGGCTTGGCCCTCTCTTTTGTGTCATTGTTGAGGTCTCGGAGGTTAAAACTTTTGCAATTTTGGTATTATAGCTCGGATTCTAATTTGTGCCCCATACTCGAGAAAATCATCGCTGCAGTTTATTGCAATATACCTGTGTGTGTCTGTGTGTGTGTGAGTGTTGACGTGTGTCTTTTTTATACCAGAATTTTGTTCAATATTTTAGCCATTATACCAATGTAACTAAATAAAGCAGCATTACAACTGGTTTTCTTGACTACTTATTCCCCTGGCCTTCATTTCCTAATAAAATGCATTATACCACGTAGGACAACAAGACACTGCTGTGCTTCAACTGTAGATTAGGTTATGTGTTTCTGTTAACAAATTTAACAAACCATTACATTAAATTAGTTTCTCACGACGTAACTTCATCGTAGAGCCCATGGCTTCCCCCCGAAACTTCTCTCTGACACACAAATTCCTTTAGCTTTGGTAACATCATTTACCCACTTGATTGAACTTGAAGCGCTTACCACAAGGAAACCACAAGAGGCGGCTTTTAAAAATCTGAAGCTTAGACCCTATGTTAATTGTGTTAAATGCCACTTGCATGCCGCCAGTTAATCTTTGTCTGTGAGAATGTGTTTTTCAGTTTGAATAGAGGCAAATCAGTTGACTTGATTTTTCTGTTACGCTACCAACTGAACAATGTTAAGGCAGAGAGTTTACTGTGTATGACTGAGTGTGATAACATATACTTTTGTGTGCTGACATCTATATATTAGCACACTGTTCTGATTTTTTTACAATCATGAAATTATATTTCTTACTGGTGAGACTGGGTTTTTACTTGGAACTCAGTCCCAACAATGTAGAACTTCATATTTATGTTTAGTGCTAGTCATAATCATCCACAGACCTAGGGCTACAATGCAAGCATGGTTTTCATCTGCCATCTAAAGCGCCTGACTGTGTTGTCTACCTTACAGAAAAAAGAAAAGGAAAAAAAAACCTGCATCTATGCTAAGCAATGCTACACAGCTCCCTCTAACAGTGGAATTCTTTACATTCAAGACTGAAATGCCTACCTCGCAATTTATTTCTCTTCATTTAATTGTTCGTTCGTTCAAGGAAATACATTATGGGCCGGACCAATTCAAACCCCCATCGAGAGGTATAGTGAAGTTTACGTTAATTACCTTTTTTATATATTTATCCAGGCGCCAGATCAAACTTTTCTCTGTCTGTGATGTTGGCAGGCAATGTAGGAAGGCTACAGCTTCTGGTCCTGACTAATAAACAGGATCTTGAATCAGGCGTGTCTGCTTGCTAAGAAGAGGGTAAAGAAAAAATTCAACACATTGAATGTATTGAAATGTTTAATACTAACCTTGCCGGGTGCGTTGCTAACCAGGCCACATCTCATTTTAATTCGAGGGGGATATTGTGAACCTCTTTCCCTTGAGGAACAGAAGGGAATGGATCCACAGGAGGAGCTGGATGAGAATCTGATGATGGAAGAGGATGGACCAGAGGATGAACCCGTTCCAAATGAGCCCAAGCCCAGCACTCTCAGTGTCATGCAAGGGAATTCATTGTTTTACATTCATTACTACAGATACATATCCAGCATAGCTTTTAATGTGTCCCCAATTGTCTTGTTTTCTTTTATAGTACGGCTTCCACAGATGCAGGCCACTCCTTGCCCACCAAACACTGCTGTACACGTCACCAGCAGCTGCACATGTTCTTTGGACCGCTGGTCACCAGAATGGTCTGCATCCTTTCACAACACAAATGCCCCACAAATCTAAATTTTTCCCAAATTGCTTTTTGATTTTTTCATTATCAAAATATGATAATTGCCTCACACATATCAATGACAGATTGCAAAGATTTCCTCAATTTAGTGGCATACTTGGACAAAGTATTAGTACTTGTAGAGATACTAATTAAAATGAGAAAACAGTTCATTCGGAATGCAGGCATGGGCAGAAGTGCCCTTAGGGACGTAAATCTCATCCGTTAACAGAGAAAGCATGATCCAGACTCTGAAAAGAAGGCTAATTACTCCAGTTTAAGTTGAAGTATCTTACAGGGACCTTTAGGATTTATGAAGACTGCAATATTAAATAATGAGTCAAATTTGTGTTGTACATCTATGCAGTTTGAACGTTACTTTTGGAAATGGGGAAGTATTACTTTTTAATGAACCACATATATTTCAAAGCAACACTGCATATGATGAATTGATGTTAATGTGCACATATTTAACCTGTCAGCTCATCCTACGAGCAGGGGGAAAAATATTTAAACTAACCCTTAAAATAGGTTAAGAGGACAGTTATTATTAAACAGCATTTAGGACTATACTAAATCAAACCTATTGAGCCACGACAGAAGTTTCCTGGGATTCAGAGAGAAGAAAAATTCCCCTTTCAAAGCCCCTTTCACTGTTTAAAAAAAGGCCTGCCATGTATGAGTGCAGGCAGGGGAGAGGACAGTCATTGCCCCTCCAAGCTGAAGATTGTGAGCGATAATCCGCATCACAATACTTTATTGTAAACTTCAAATTAGTGTAAAGGCTATGGTGGATTGAACATAAAACTTAAAATTAGCTAATTGGAGGCCTGCTAATTAGCCCATAAACACCTCAAGGTGGGTATATTATATATATACATATATATATATATATATATATATATATATATGTATCCTTGCTACATCCCAAGACTTTGTTTGTTCAACTTACTTTGTTCAACTATTGAAGTTTTTAAAGGCACAGTGCTCAATTACAATCAACCTGTCCACTGAACTGAACTTACACTGAACAGTGTAGTAAATTTAAACAAACTGAAATAATATAAAAGAACATGTGATTATGACCACTTTAAAAGGACCACTTTTTTTCATTAAAAATGTTAATACTTGCATTATACATGCATATATTTACAGTATCCTCCTTCAAATTAAAGTTAAACACGGGCAAACAGATCGAGTTGCTTTGTATTTATATATATTTTAATTCAAAATTTTAAATAGGATTTCAACTTTAGTCAGTATTTTTTAAGAATCATGGGAACCTTGAGTTCTGCTGTGCAACCACACAACGAATCAGCTCCATACTTTATTGTGAATAAAAATAAATACAATTCTTTCCGATAAGTGCCTGTGTAATTGTCTTTATGAAAGCCTCATGAAAACATCTCTGCCTTCAATACTGAGTACTGAGAGAAGGTGTGTACTTAGCACTTAAAATTGCAAACTTCATCCCCATTAATTTACCATAGGCCAAAGTGCATGGCCTATGGTAAATTTACTTTGCAGGCCAAAGTGTTTGCGTTTGTGGTGAGAATTCACCTGGAACATAAATATCAGAATACGAAATAAAAGAAGAAACAGTACAAATCAGTGCTATCGTGCAAATCCGCTTCAACACAGAAACCAGAACAGTCTGTGTTCAGTTACAATCAGACCAAAACTAGTTCAAAACAGAGCAGAAATGGAAACCTGATTGTTGGTCTTTGGGACAAGACATATGAAATTAAATCATATCAAAGCTCCTTTGAGCATGCACTTTTATACCAAATGTTTGGTCATCATACTTTGGAGCAATAGTCTCTTTCCAGCCACTGCCTTTATAATCCCCCCCGTAATAAATATAACGAGTCTTGGGTTTTTTAATTATGATCCCCAGTGGATGGGAGTGGATAATATTGGCCCCTATACTATGAGCCCACCCACAAGCACTGAAAACCTTGTAATAAGGAAGCTAAGGAGCACTTCCTGTACCCCCTCATTAACCTAACTGCATCCACAATTTTCTCAGGCTGACACTTCAATTAAGCTAATCCTGCCTGCATGCAGAATACATTTTTTTTTTAACACTCCAATTTGAGATATGAAATATTGTTGTGCTCCCAGCGCTGTTTTGCGGGGAAAAAAAATTGAATCTGGCCGTTGCTGTAAAGATTCTCATCCGCATTGGTAGGATTAGCTCTGATCAAGAAAGACAGACATGCTGCTCACTCTTCTTATCTGTGCATGTGTGCTAAAAATCTCTTTCCCCCTCATTGGGAGACTGAAAAAATGGAAGAGGCCGCAGTGCAAGCTGGTGTTATAATAAACAACTCGGTGGTGTTCCTTATGCGGTTGGCAGTCTCATGGTAGGTGGTCCTAATTGTTCCAATAGCTTTTAGGTGTTCTAATCCACTCAAGTGAATTACCCACTGCCAAGCCTTTTCAGAGACATAGGCATCTCTCGCTCCATTAAAATGCAAGATCTGAGCCGAATGCTCTTAAATGATAGCTTCTCTTTATTCGTAATTTCAGAGTCTATTGATTTCCCTCTGCTCTGTTCATTAGGATTCCAATTGATTATCCCGTTGACTTCAGTAACCATGGGTTCATTTGATGTCATTTGATGTGGATTTGAGACAGAATTTTGAATATGGGTGCTATTATAAGGGGAGAAAATACTTATTGATAGGGCCAGTGCTCCATTTCATGGAAAACTTTGTGTTTGTGGTACACGTCTGGTTCTTTAATTCACAGAAACCAGAGGGTTGTTTGAGATGAATTTTTCCTAACAAGAACAGAATAGCAGTGGTATTTATATTATGCTGCAAAACGGAAACTCCTCACAGTGTAAATGTGTCTTTAAATTTTGAAAAATGAAATGAAACTAACTTTGTGTTCTAATTGCTGTAAAACAATTTAAAGTTTTAATTGTCGAAAATGTTGCAATTATACCTCAGAAAAAGTAAATTACATTTTGAAAATCTAGAAGAGAAATTACTTGAATATGATCCTTTATTGTATGCATCAAAACGGCCCAGTTAAATATGAAAAACCTCAGCAACCTGTTTGCCATTTGTGATGCTTGTGAATAGAATCCTTTCTGAAAAAAAGAGTGATAACTGTAGCAGCAGAAATAATGGGTCAGATAGGATGAAAAGAGAAATCCAGAGATTTACATCACTGGCAAAGACACCGGTCCCAGACATGATATCTGCTAGGCTGAGAAATGAAAACATTACACTAAGAGATAGGAACCCTGAGGATGCTTAGATAATTGGGCACAGTGTGGTTTGGCATAAAGGGTCTCCTTATATCTGAGAAGATCTTAGATACACCCATTCCAATTAACTCGATACACAAGTTTTAAGTGGTGGCGAGTTTTATGGAAAATTATGAAGACCTTGTTTTACTCAAATTTTGAACTTTGTGCAACTTATTGTAATGTTTCAACCCCACCCATTATTTCTTTAGCAATTTTGATAGATAAGGAAGAAGTCCATCTAATTTTCTTTCACAGATTCATGTCTCTGGGAAGATTGTAAAATTTCTCTTATAAAACTATTAGCATTGAAGACTAATAGCATTAAAACATTTCTACTTTTAAAACTATACTTGGTAACACACACTCACACACACATACATGCACATATACACAATTTGTCATACCAAATAAGGTATATGTTTGAAAAAAAACTACAGATATAACTGACGGTTTGGCATGAGCTCTGTATCTCTGGAACAACAAGCTAGGAGACCACCAGAGACCTTTTGATAATCTCTAGTTTATCTCTAGTAGAAGGCTAATGGGTAAAGCATTTAATATCCTCTGCTGTCCACCCCTGTTAACCTTTTCATGCGTAGATTCTAAATATTAATGTCCATCACAACTGCTTGAACATGTCTATTATCAGTATCTTTAGCAAAAATAGACAACCCCACACGTACAATGTGCTTTCTTAATGATTTATTAACTTGAAGGAAATGTGGTCTATTTCAATGTTTAATTTTTTGTATCTGGCAAAACATGGCCAATTTTCTACTCAGTGTGCTATCTCGATGCGTTGAGAGGCACGAGTAATTACAGAGGAGCTAATTATACATAAGCAATTACAATGTATGCAAGACATGCATTCAGTCATAACACATATCTAATATCCAGGTCTACCACTGCTGAAGTTGGTTTGTTTGTTTGTTCAAGTATTCCTGCACATGTGCCTGTGTGCTTCCCGTATCACATTTTACTTTGACAGGAATATTGGGATTATTTGCAGGGATAATGCAAGTATCAGTGATTAATGTTAAAAACCAAAGGTTAGCCCTTTCACAGTGGTCTAAATGTTCATGCATTCTTTGCTATTGTTCCTGTTTCTTTACAATCTGGAATAATAAGACAAGTTGAATGTAACGGCAGGTCATGAAACATACAGCGAATGAAAAGTCTTAATCGTATTGGAATACAAATATCACAAAAACAAGAACATACAAACATAACATGCAGAATGAGACGCCGCCTTGAGGTGCATCCGATTAATTGTTTTGATTAAGTTTGATGTTCAATCCGCGATGGCTTTTCGGTTACTTCAAAGTTTATGATAAAACCAGGCCCCACGAAAGGCTCACAATGTGGGTTATCGCTTAGAATCGGCAGATTTCAGGCGATAACAGCCTACTCCCCCACGATATTGCTTTAGTTGGTCTCACAGTATTTCTCAAGGAATTTCTCTTGTGCTTTAATCCCGCAAACGTTTTGGTGGCATCTATCACTGCACCATAGCTTGGATTTTCTCTTGACCTCAGTTTGAGAATTACAAGCTCCCCTGTATTTAACTACTAGCCAACACCATTTTTGAGTGCATAAAATAATGAATACTCATTGTTATAAGTTTAGAACAACCTATGTTATTGACTGGCAGTCAACGAGCATTCGTAAGTAAAAAAGCTGTACAAAATAATGAATAATAAACTATTTTGTTATAAGTGAGTGGAAAATGGTAAATATATTTTTTCTGGTTGTTAAAAAAAGCATGCATTAATTCAGTCAGGAGAAAAATAAATGGAAAAACTTTGGAGTTGGAGTCCCAGTAAAATATGGATTCAATTTTTTTAAATTTTGAAATCAGATTAGGATTCAGAATTTCATAATTTAGAGCTAGGTGTTTGTACAGGAGAGATAGCATACATTTCACAAAAAAATGACTGTTTAAACCCTGCCAGTCCTGGCAACTTCAGACACTGATCGAGGGAGATAGGTCAGTAGCAGCTGCTAGAGAGGGGAAATATAGGGCTTTGTGTGTACAGCAGGCTTTTGACAAACATTAGAAGAAAGTATCCTTAATTATTTGGTTATCAGCAAGAGAATTAGACAGTTTTTCCCATGAATGCCGCTGACGGGTGTCAACACCATGCAGTAGGAGGAAATGTCAAGAACAATAGAAATTAGTTCAGGGTTACTGTACATTTGAAGCCAAGTCAGTCAATATAATGTGTTTTTTGAATAGTCCCACCCAATTTTGCTGGTGTACTTTGGCACTTCAACAGAAAGGTTCATTTCTTAAACCCAAATTCTGCGGCGTTAAACTCTGGTGCCACACCACCTAGTTAATTTCCAAGCTGACATTTACCTCTGCTTCAAGAGGTGCTCTGCTCTCTGGGTTTTTTTTGGCATTTAGCTGCCACTACCTGTCATCTATTTTCACTCATCTGCCACTGAAGCTCCCCCACATTCTTTCCAGTCCGTCACAGCTGCACCCTCTGTGGAAAGACTGCCTCTGCTAGTGTCACCTTCCTCATCAAAGTTCCCCCCAATCCTTTCTCTACGCTGGGCAAGGCAATGCAACATTGCAACATCAGCACCACTAGCGATGATGGATAATCCCTTTCAGTTTAACTACTCTGTGCGGCCCTCAGAAAACACAGCCACCCAGTCTCTGGCCCAGTCTGCACCTGACGTTTCCACTGCCACACATTCAAAGTCAATGTTTTTGGTTTTTCCGACATAAAAAGTAGTAAACACTAACAATCATAAATGTGCATATACAGCCCTGGGTAGTGACATTAGATTGTGTTAAGGCTGTTTCACAGACTTAATTTCAATGCAAGGAGATACTTTGGGAGCTCAGAACAAATGCAGCTAAATGATTTTAGAATTAGACAAGCAACTTAACTTCCACAACCCTTGCACATAAAGCCGTGACCCCTGAATGGCAAGTAAAATTCAAACTGCAGCCATTTGGAGCTTTTGGCCGGTCTAGTGCATTTTAAACCAAGTCAACTGTACAGTCAGAGCAGCAAGATTTTAGTCTTTATCTATTATTTCCCAATTCTGAACTACCCAAAACTAGAATACAGATTAAAACAATATTGTGGAGCTTAGGTAGGTGTTAAATGCAGCTAGCTTATTAGATAAGTCAATGAGGGCCATTTCTATCTGCGTTTGGTTATAGACCATTTGTACATAACATAACATTTGCTTCGGCAGGGCAGACTTCGGCAGCCAGTTCCGCACTCCAGTTACACGTCATGAGATTTGTGATAAAATAATATTGTTCGTTTGTTGCATAGTTCCTGTGATTCCAGTAGTTTAGTATATTTCTTCTGTGTGTGGAAGATTTAATTAATAAAAATTGCACAATTTATGAGATTTTAAACTGTGAAATAGGATTTAAATAATTGGAGTGATTTGATTGGTCGCTCAGATCGCTCCAAATTTTCGACCAATCAGATCGCACCAAATTTTTGACCAATCAGATCGCTCCATTTTTTCCGGCCAATCAGATCGCTGCAATTTAAGTTTAAATTTTCGTAAATAGTGCGATTTTTCTGAATTAAATCTTTCACAAACAGAAAAAAAAATTCAATTAATGGGATCACAGATATTATGCAACCCACTTACTACATTAATTTATTACAAATTTCTTAATGTGTAACAGTAGGATAGGGCGAATTCTGCACTGCCGAAGCAGATGTTAAGTTGTGCACAAGGTAAGTACCTAAAAGTACCTAAACCTAATTAACAACTTCAGATCAGCATTACCCACTTATTAGTTTAAAAAAAAAATCAGATTACATTACTTTTCTAACATATTCTGTTATACAGTGACTGTCAAACAGAAAATATAGCTGCAAGAAAACGTGTCAAAATGTTTGGCCATTGAGTCAGTCATGTAAACCCATGTTACTGAAGTTTCATGCTGAACAGTCAATTTGATTTGAAATTCCTGAGAAGATCCATTTTGTCCATTGCTTTAGAGTCCTAAAATGTCAATTTTACAGTCAAAGTTCAACTGCATGTACATTTCACTTTTTACAAGACAAATAGTGAAACATTATGTCCCAAATTTAACTTGTATTATGCCCCAATTCTGAACTACCCAAAACTATATAAAAAAAATATAAAAGAAAACAAATTAAAACATAATTAATTGATCATTATTAGCAAATTTTCAGAATACAGATTTTAAACAATATTGTGGAGCTCCATTTTTTCGACCAATCAGATCGCTCCAAATTTTCTACCAATCAGATCGCTCCATTTATTCGACCAATCAGATTGCTCCAAATTTTCAACCAATCAGATCGCTCCAAATTTTCAACCAATCAGATCGCTCCATTTGCTTGGCCACTGTGGGTTAAATGCTAGCTTTGTTCTCAATGTTAGTTTCTTTGGCATGGAAAGTTTATAGGTTCAGATAGGCTTCCAAACAGCTGTTGGACATGGGTCATTGTGACTCTGTGACCATGATGGACGATGGGATGAGGAGGAGGAGGAGGAGTTGGAGGAACCCACCCATTGCTGCTTGCAACTATAGTTGTTTTTATATTTCTTGATTTTAACGAAATCCTCATGCATTATACATGTTATAGGCCGAGCCATTAATGACAAATTGATTTCAGACAATTACCTTATGATCCAAATCAAGAAAAATGTCAAGTAAAAGTAATACTAGGCTTGTTGGCTTTTAAGAAACACATCAACATACACACAGGGCATTAGCAATCAGAGACGGCTGATTAACAGCCATGATAAACAGCAGGTAAGCCACCTGTTATTCATCTGGAAGTCACCATCATAAAACATCATAATGAAGAATAATGTGAAAAACTTATACCAGAGAAATTTCATGTTATTGCCAAATCGTGCTGAAATTAATATTCCTTTATTAATTAATTTTTTTAAAAAAGAGCAGACTAAGATATAAAATTACTAATTAACTATATAATATAACAACGAAGAGGACAAATTGAGGACATGTGTTGGGGAAGCCCAAGGATTCCTGCTGGTGATTCATTGTAAAAATAGCCCCCTGTGCAGAACTGTCGCCACTATCAGCTGAAATTACATACACTCCTACATGCCTTGATGGAGAAATTGTTATCACAGCAGACTGAAAACATTTAATTCCATGACATCTTATTTTAATTGTGTCTTACTGGCCCTTTGGGAGTTAGTTTAAGGAACATTACAACATCCTATAAAAGTTGAACTTAGTTTTTTTTTTTTTTATTAAACACAGGAAATGTAATTTTCTCATTACAGTGTGTTAGTCACAGCCATTTATAGTTCACACCATAAGGAAGAGTTTTATCAAAACATTGCTTTATATAAGATCAACTGCTGTGTAGGAAACAGGATTCTTTTGGAGTGGTGGTCATGGGCCAAAATCATTCAATAGGCTAAAAGTGCTGATGAATTCGGTTTACCTTGTGGTAATGGATTTGTTTGCTGCTGAAAGACTATGGTCTCTCAGGAATAGTGGGCCTTAACACCATTCAGTTTTTGCTGCACTGGTCATTTATTCTGATTAGTAGAATGAAGTCCTATACACATCTATCCTTAGAATAATTGCCATGGAGTCCTTGGAGAATAAGAAAAAGTATAGCCTGAGAACAAAACCTATGTACATATCCTCATGGAAAACCAGTTATTATTATTTTAAAAATAATAATTCCAAAAATATAGACCAATACCTTATCCCATTGACTACTGTTAATATTGTAATATGATGTTTAAATAACATAAGATTTATATATTCACATTTGTGATCAACAGGGATACTTTATTTTAATTATTATTATTATTATTATTATTATTATTATTATTATTATTATTATTATTATTATTATTATTATTATTTTTATTTATTTATTTTTTTGAAATTACAGAATAAACCCCATGCCACACACCATATGCATGCAAAATAAATCATAAGATATTACTTGGGAAAGCACTGACAACATACATAAAAGTGTTTAAGACACCTCAAACCATTGATCTAATAGCTGACTGAAGTAAAATGTCAGTTTTTTTTTACATTTGCAATCCAAAAACATTGCATTCAGGAGTTTTATTTATTTCTTTATTTTTCAGCCATCAATCAAGTGCAGGAAACACTTTTGGCATTATGATTTGCAATGTGTGCATTTATTTCAGCCAAATAGCATTGCTTAATGCCATAGCAGAAGGTTTGACTTGCAAATTAAATATATGCTGTTTATTATCCTCACCTCAAAAATGATTGTCAAAATGTGTCCACTTTCTCCTAAAGGTCTTTTTGATGATGTGCTGGCACTAACTTACTGCATATTACTATTAGCACCCTTCCTATATAACTAAATTACTTTCACATTGCTTATAGTCTCTATTATTCTTTTTTTTCTTTTATATCTTGTACATCTTGTTTATTTCATATTATTATATTTATATTTATACAGGTTTATGTTTGGTACCTAGTCACCAAAGCAAATTCCTTATATTTGTAAAAACTACCTGCCAATAAAACTCTGATTCCGATTCTGATTCTGATTCTAAACATGCAGGTGTGGTTACTGTCATTCATAAAGTTTGATGAAAATGGAAAGCTCTCTTTATTCTGAGACCAGATTTCATGTGAACACGGACACAGAGTGCAACAGGCTATGCTAACGACTGAGGCTACCCTCCTCTTCAGCACAGTATGCTCATTTTTGCGATTATAATTTTGGACTGGTTAGAGACATTAACAAAAAACCCACATAACCAAAACGACAATAATTTATTACACTGCACACACATGACTTCGCATAAATTCAGTACTAGCTGTTTTACAGAACTTCTGGCACAATAAAATAAATAATAAAACAGGGCTGATGCAATATTATAATTATTTGTTATTCCAGTGGTTGTTTTTTTTATTCTTCAAATAATACAGGTATGATACAATAAACAACTTCTTTAGATATAGGTGGCTTTAACATTGCATTGCTGAGAGATGCTTTTTGCAGTGAGACCGAAAGCATTTGGATTTGATGTGTTTTGTACCTTATTTTGGGCTTCTTATGTCTCTCTGTCTTTTTGTATTGCTATCTACCTAAATTCCTAAAATGTGGGGAGAAAAAATGTTGCATTACAGCAGTCGCTATATTACTGAAAATGTTGTATTTGTATTAGCAGTAAGCTATAGCTAGCCATATTCAAATGCATTTTTAAAAAAAATGTTCATATAATATATATATATATATATCACCATGCAATTTTAAGTAAGTTAAATTTTGAGTAATACTGGTTTTATTTTTTAATTTTATTTATTTATTTATTTATTTTGTAAAGCTGAAACCAGATTAGCACCCTTTTCAATTAATAAATAACAGTGATCTCAAGAGTGGCATTCACATTATGGTATGGTTTTTTACATCACCATATCAATGAAGTGTAACAACTGGGGAATTGTCATTCTTCAACACTTGGGAACCAGACCAAGGCTGATGGGTTGAGTATTTATTAGCCTGTGTGAAAAGCCATCCAGAGCTATTTAGGTCATTGTTAAATGTTAACAATTGTTTTTGTTCGTAGTAAGTCCAGTGAAATATCAAAGCCTTATTGAAACGGGGTTGAAGCTCACAGAGGCCAAAAGGACAGATTACACAGCAACAAACACGATACAGACATGGCAGATGGCACTTCTGTAAAGGTGGATGTCAAGGGCACTTGGTAAGAGGCTGAAGTAGAGGTATTGACCTTCAGGGCTGGTCTTTCTGTCTTAGGCACCCTCGCTTGGCAGCTAATGTATGAACAATGTATGATACGCTTCATATCATTTACATTTACACGTATTCGGCGTTAATCAAGGTCACCTTTTCTCTAAGACCTAAACGGGCATGGTCTGGGTGATGTGTCTGCACAATAAGTTCAGCACCAGGCACAATGTCTGCTCACGTCTGTGCTCGTCCTCTGCAGTGAGCATTGAGCTTGCTCGATGATGATGCATTTAATGCAGCCTTCACAAACTTTGCTTGGGGGTGTGGAGCCTGTCTCCTGATTCGATCAAAATTTCCAGTTTTCATCCAGCTCTGCCTGAGGGGCTAGTTTACTGAGCCACATCTGTTTTCTTTTTTATTTATTTATTTGTGGATCTGACGAGCGGTGCAGAGTGCAGGTAAATGAAAATTTTGAAAGGGGTCTGCACTCAGCTTCAACCTCTTTTGTGAAACTTTCATTCCACTTAAGATTTACCACAGCCTGTGTAGTTAAATAGTACAGATATACAATATGTATGAAGTTTTGGCTGCAAAATATGAGATCATTGATTCCATGTGTTTCAAGGTATAACAACCATTATATTGCTTTTTTAATTTAGTTTTCAGTGGAGTGGTAGAATTATGATGTGCATGTGCAAAAAAGAAGAAGGAAAAAAAGACATAACTAAAATATAAAAATCACAATTGTTATAATTATTATTCTGAATGGTCTCATGGAGGCCTTATACACGGTGAATAATGGCAAGGTACATATGACAGATAAATGAGCAAACCCATTTTAAAATTAAAGGTTAGATGCCAAGGGAGTTCCCCTTTTCAATTAATGACTTAATTTGCTTCTAGCAACTGAGAGAGCAGCGGCACCACAGGAAAATGTATTCTGTGCTGGAAGTGCTGCATGCAGTCCAGAACATGGACGTGGCTTTTTTGAGGTAGCCTGTTCTGTGCATCCCAAATATTTTTATTGGGTTCACGCTGGCTAAACAGTGTAGCCAGTCTATCGTATTCCCATGCCAGGACGTCTCACCATGGTTTCAACACTTGAATGTGATTCGTTGGTTAAGTTGGATGGTACAATTGTGTGGGCGATGTGGCCGTAGTTTAGTTTAGCCATGATTAGTGCCATGCTAACTCTCGGTTTTTGTGCAAATTGGATGGTAAACTATTATTTTTTTAAACATGATGTGAGGAAAAAGTATTTTCCTGAGAATGGTGCGTAGATATTCACATTTTAATTACTTTCACATTTCTTGATACGCAAAACTTTTGTTGTTGTTGTTGTTGTTAGTTTTTTCCAGGGATTTTGATATTTGCATCCTTTATTTGTTTACTCAATCTACATAAATAAATACAGTATGTTATAAATTCGAAATTTTAATGATTGCCACTTTTTGTTTATTCATTTCGTGTTATATTAGCATACTTATAAATGGTTGGTAAAGATCAGTACCATGCCAATATTGCTGAGACGATGTTAATCATCTGCAACGTCCCTAAAAATGCTTTACTTGCATTACAGTAATGTGTATTTATCTTCCAGCATTTGTAAAGTTAATACTCTGTAAATAATGGGGGTGGAAAAGTTGCCTATGCATAACTACGCTGTCCAAACAAAGGGCATGTTGGTTTACATGAAAACCCCTGTAACGTGTTTGAAAATTAATTTTAGAAATTCCACTCAGCAATACCTTAAAATAATAAGCTGTCGCCCCAAAATGGAAAAAAAAATCAAATAAAGTTATCTCTGTAAAAGGAATATAAGATGAAAAATGGCTTGTGTGTTATATTATGACTGGCTGCTTAGTTTAATTTTTCTGCTGAATCTTGAGGAACAGTAATGAAACATCTGCTCTCTGGTTCTAATAGGCATAGAAGAGGGGAGAAAACATGTCACGTCAATGGCTGTGACTGACTCTGTGATATTACTATAGATATAATTTTATGACATTAAATTGGCCAGAGATACAGAAAATGTTTTAATGACAGTTTAATGACAAAACACCACAGTGACAACACCAAACACTATAAACACCACAGATTTGATGAGATGAAGGGAAAAGTTAAGGCTGACCTAGATTTATTAATATGAATGACAATTATACAATGAATAAAACTGATTTTTATTCATGAAAATTGCTGAAACTGAAAACGATATTATTGCTTTATATGCCAACACAAAGACGTAGACTGAACGGTCCTTAATTCTAAGATAAATTCTGTTTCCTTGTTTTTGTTAGACTTTTGACCCTGTACTTAATATTAATGTTAAAGAATCCTATTGATCACATATATACTTTGAGCTGCAGACTTGCAGACTGAAGATCTTTTTCCATGATTTAAAATCAATTGTATCATCCAGAGTGCTACTACTTGTATTGTGGAATTCCTCTGGGTATATATAAAACAAGAATATTTATTGTGGTTACATTAGGCTCTGACTAACGTGTGTTTTGACTATTTTCAGACATCAGCTCTGACAGGCTCCATTATCCATTGTGCAGACCGGCATTTTTATCATTCACTTTTTCTGGCACAAATACAACTTTCTGATTCAATTCCTTGTGAATCTCCTCATGATGACAACTCCAGGGCAACTGTCATTGATTTATCCTTAGACACTGATTTAGTGAGCCAGAAGTTACTATGTAGTAAGATGTTCAGATGTGGACTTACAACGGTTACATTGTATAGGTTCATAAGAGCATTTCCTAGTTATCTGCTCTATTTTGCTTCAGAATGGAATTAAAATTTAGCAAGTTCCCATATCCCCCCTTGTCTCTTCCATATATTACTGACAAATAGCATACCCAGTTCTAAGAGGAGGTTTGGTTTGGACTCAAATCAATGATCAGTTAACAAATTGCAGAACAATCTGCAATTGATTTGCTTATAGTTGGGGCTAAAACGTATTGATTTAAAGCAATACTTGATGACATAACAATGAGAAAAGGAATTCCCATCGCAAAAATTTTTCAGTTTAGTTAATAAAAAAAATACCTTAACATCAAAATATTCAATGCACATAATTATTTTCTTCACATATTTTCTTAACCATGATCTAATAATTTTCCTTCAACTGTCTATTCTCTCTGAAAAACTGTCTTCTTTTATCTATTAATAACATTTGCCTGAAGCCTCATCATTGGATAATCACTATCATAATCATAGTGATAATGTAGAAAAAACAAAAAAAAAGATCTGTTCCAGTTGCTGTTCCTTAATACAAATATACTGTAAGTTACAAATTCAAATTCTTTCAAATTCAAAGCTAACATACAAACCTCCTAGTCTAATTATCCACAGGATTCCTCTGCAGTCTCTCTTTTAAAGTCTTTACCCATCTTCTGAGTTTGGTCTTGTCTTTTAGTCCTCGGATGTGGGCGTGGCCTCAGGCTGCATGCCACAATCACATATAGTTACTAATTTCCCAGAGGCAGTAAGCCCCAATCAGATAGCCAGTTTAACATAAACAGATCCCAGGAGGGCTCAGGGCTGTCCTGCTTGTCAATTCCATAGTTTTGTCCCCCAAAATCCTGATGTTGAAACAGGTTAGAATATCTTGGGGCCTTATAGACGTGTGCAGACTAATTTATAGGCAGTCATTTTAATCAATCGTCAGCATAGCATTCCATTTCCATGATCTGTCCATGATCACTTCCATAGTCTGGGGACGCTAAAGGTACACACCAAAGCATCTGATTGGAAGGGGGGTGATCCAGCATCCTAAATCCTAAAAGAATCCTTTCTCTATATACTTTAAGACAACAACATTTTAATGCATTTTGGTGGCTCTATAGTGTTATTTGTTGTTTTAATCACATTTTATTGTCTCATATTATAGTCTGTATACTGGAAACATGCTGACTAGTCACTAGCATATTTCCTTATTCTGTGTCATGTCTAGTGTTGAGGAATGAAGACCTCCATGATATGCAGCCATCAAAATGTTTTGTAACAATGCCAAGGCATACTAATCGCCTCACATCTACCATCATGCTTTTGGTTTCCCAATTCTATGCTGTCTTCGGGCCATAGGTTGCCGATGAACATTCACTGATTTTACATTCAACCACATGTCAATCTCCATCGCTTAGGCGGTGGCTTTTGTGTACACTTGCAAGTGTGCTGCGAGGGGCCCTAAGGGGTGTGCAGATAGGTGATTTTATTATGGATTTTTTCCAGTAATGAGGTCTGCAGTCACCTCAAGGATCTTTGCTTCAGCCAATGCCACTACTGTGCCCTTGCATCTGGGGTTTACTCTAAATGTGCCTTTTCAAATTGAAATCTGATATCCTTTTCAATTAAACAAAACAGTGACTGCCCTGTTTTAGCTTTAACACCTGCTGTGGCTGCCGCAGCACTAGTTGTAGAAATGCCAAACAATGTCGATGAGCCAAAGCAGTGAAATCTGTATGCATAAACTTGCTTCGAGGATGTCTGTTGCTGTAACATCATATGATGTTGGAAACAGCTCTTTGGTTATGGGCTTACTGCTGGGGGTCACTGTTGTTATTCTCAGAACAAG
This sequence comes from Hiodon alosoides, assembly GCA_025775065.1. Classification (NCBI taxonomy): domain Eukaryota; kingdom Metazoa; phylum Chordata; class Actinopteri; order Hiodontiformes; family Hiodontidae; genus Hiodon; species Hiodon alosoides. Next base: position 2,544 of record JAOYSI010020141.1, on the reverse strand, counting down.
GTGAAGGCCCATTTCACTGAAGATACTCTCATTTTGCCCATTGGAAATCATAGAGTTATTAAAACATCACTTTAGCCATATTAAAACATTAGCCATATTAACCATCACTAATGGGCTACTCCTCTTATACAAACCCCAAATTCTGAGCATTGACACAGTTAAATGTACAACAAAGATCTGTGTATTCAAAAAATTTTACGGTATGTATTTTATGTCTGACATGACGTGTAAAAGGGGAAATGACTTTCATTAAAAAAATGATTAAAAAGTCAGCGTGTAATGGGGAAAAAACTGAGACTAGGGTGCATAACACTGATATTTTTTTTATTAGAATTCATTTGTAACAAATGGAACTTGTGTCAGCAAAGACTGATTTTCATACAGCAATTTTGCCACCAATGTAACCTAGGTAAGAAAATAAAAATCACTCCTTTCATTCTGAAAAAAAACGTTTACGCTTACTACTAATCAGAGGTAATTGTATGATTCTTTTAACAAGCCTTTTTTTTTTTACAATTTCATTTATTAATTTCAGTCTATGCATCCAGACGAGAGATAGAGAGCAGAGAACACAACGTTTATTTTTGTAATGACGCTCCAAGCTTTAATGGCTAAGCCATGAGACAGATGGTTCTGACAAATCTGGAGCCGTCTGTCGGAGTATCATGTTACCAGAATTAATTCTCTTTTTGTCACAAACTGTTTTTTGTCTTTTTATTTATAGATGGTACCTTTTTTCCTGTGTTATTTACATACACATAAAGTGAAAGTTTCAGTAAATTCTTACAGATGGGTTCAAGTAATACATTATTGGGTTTAGAATCAATAGGGCAGTGCATAGTACAAAGATAGAAAGTGCAATTCTTCCTAAAGGGCCCCCATTGGCCATCCATAATGTTTTACCATGCATATAAAAAGGCTGAAAATGAATAGGAATTCGACCAGTACAAATGCAGAGAGATTGCTGAATGTGGATGACCTAAACTATAAAATCATACTCATTCTACATCATGTTGTGGATGATATAGCTAAATCATATAGATGATAGCACTTAATGCCTAACATATGACCAAAAATAAGACTGTCTCGATTGTGTGACATGAATTAGCTGTTAAAACGTAAGGGAAAGAAAGCAACTGGAATGCACATCCACACAGCCCCCAGAGTAACATGAAAGGCGCCTGGCTATGTGTCCTCGATTATCAGAAAAATAAATAAATAAAGCTCCAATCTGCAGAAATGCTACACACTTTATGGCCGTCAGGATTGTCAGTACTCAAATGCTAACCTGGTCCAGCGGTTCGTTCTTTTTACTTTTCGTCGTATTTTTTGTTTCCAACTTTGACCTAAGAGGTCATTTCAGCTGAGTGTCTACATTCAATGCACTCTGTTCTACTAAAACGTTTCCCAGAGTCTGCCTAGAGGTAGCCATCTCAACACGTGTAGAGAAAGTGCTTTATCGCTGTTAAGGTTTGGTCTTAAAACAGTCTGAAGTGTATGAAGCTCTTCAAAAATGTGAATGTTTGTCCTCCATATATGCCTATAGAAATGCTTCCATCCGATATATTTTTTCTGCCCCGACGTATAAAACTGTTGCATGCAGAGAAATAAAAAGCTTCTATTTAAATATATAACTATGACTACAATTTCAAAGTGCTAGGTAATAATATAGGGATATAAAAGTAATAGCATTAAATATTGATCCAAACGTAAATTAAGGAACAAGGGTTGGGAGGCGGTATACCTTTTTTCATTACAAGACAAAACTTCCATAGCTGAAGTACGATTTTTGCCATGGTTTTGGCATATTCTACATGGGCGCTTGTATTTCCACTGTGCCCGAGTAAGGCCACAAAATAAAAAATAGGAGCACTGCAATGAATTTGTTTGCATATATAATTTAATACAATATAATAAAAATGAATACTTAAAGTAATATATATATATATATATATATATATATATATACACATATATATATATGGACCAATTAAAGAATAAAAACAATATTTAAATGAACATTATAAAACAGACATAATATATAAGGCACTCTAAATGCAAAATGAAAACATTGAATATTATTCCACTGAACATATAACAATCTCATGAAAGTGGCGTCTTTGTGCCTTGTCCTAATACATTGAAGGCTGACATCTAAACTGACTTTATTGACGGCGCAAACGCAGCCCTCTGCACAAACCACATTCCATCTGCGTGCGCTGAGGTGAGTATGACGGAACACACTGGTGCACCCACTGATACATGACAATCCTCTCTTAACTTACCGAGGGACCACAATGCTTTGAGTCACAAAATAACTACTAGAATCGCATCTAGAATACACCTATTTATTGCACTAGGAAAGGTGCACTGGATCAGAATGCTGCTTTGTCTTACTGATGTGCATTCCAGTAGAAAAAAAAAATCTCTCAATTTCCCCCAAAGTACATAAATCGCATCATGTAATATTTATTTTTATACTATATATATATATATATATATATATATATATATATATATATATATATATATATATATATATAT